>FIZU01066209.1:0-81423 GCA_900064475.1 Pseudococcus longispinus
ATATTTTGAACTTTGGCCATCTCTCGGGCTTTTCACAAATAATTTAAGAAAGTAGTTATACCCTTCAAATGCGTGGAAATATGGAAAAATTGTGGTGATTGCCCCTTTCCCCACCTTCTTATACGTTTGTGTAAAGGGCTCTAATTTTTCTTAGATTTTTTTGAAGTCACCCATAAATAAATAACACAAATAAATAAGTAAATACATATATAATTTACATATGAGTAATTATATACCTATTCAAACAATAAATAGGTACGTATCTAAATCCAGAGCTCGGGGAGTCTTTGGAACCGTGAACGATTTTCCTGGTTTTATTAACTTAGGTAAGTAAAAATTGATAAGTATATACATATAAATGAATGAATAATTCAAATAATTGATTAAAATTAGACCAGGTTCAAATAAATTAAAATTTTTGTGACAATTTATGAATTTCTGAATGAATAATGAATGATAAATGACACATGAAAGGTATTACAAATATACGGGTGTCTAGGCAGCATATCTTTTAGTGTGGTCTCAAACACATAAACCGATAATCTAAAACTCCTAATCACGCATCCTTACATTCCTTACAAGATTTTTGATCCTGATTTAAATTATTAGACAAGTTCAACAATAAATTATGCATTTTTAACATTTTGTTTTCCAATTTTTCCAACCTATTAGCAACCTCGTCGTCACCCTGATCGGGCTTATTTTTGTTCAAAGCGAGTTGTAAAGCTTCTTTCATGATATCCTGCGGCAGCCTATTTTCCATCGGATTCAAAGGCCTTACATAAATCACAACTCTGTAAAAATCAGGCGAAACGAATAAAAATTTCTTGAACATTTTCGTAAACGTCAATGTCTTAGGAATATAACTTCTGAAAAAAGCAAATTCCAAATAATAAATAAGCTTCGTCTGATGCACTAGTTTCGATAAATCTGCAGTTTTTCGCAACCCATCCACGTCGCTGACTGCAATACCAATCAATAAATTCATTAACGACATGTTCACTACAACGATAAATGTGATTAAAACAAAAGCGAAAGCATTTTTATGAGTACCACTTCGAAAGTCTGATTCAAGTAGGCCATTTGCATCCAACTCTCCAGTCATCATAGCTAGAGTTTGTGCAAATCCTATGAAGAAATCATCGAACTTATTTTTTGTATTGTGAAAAAGCGCACTGAATGTGAACGTGAATCCGACAAAGACGAAGAAATATACCGATAAAAGTTTCAATAACTCTTTGAATACTTTATTAAACATAGTTATGTAAGTTCCAAAATATGGAAGTTGCCCGATAACCAGTGTTAAATAAGTCCATGTTAATAATATTACGCTTGTACCGAACAACTTTCGGAGGGAATGAAAATCGTCCTTGAGGTCGCTTGTTGTTGTTGAATTTTTCTCGGATGTGGTTAAGTTTCTCTTGCATGTGCAGGTGGAATTTCCATCGAGCATGGTTGAATTTCCATCGGGCATGGTTGAATTTCCATCGTACATGGTTGAATTTCCATCGTACATGGTTGAATTTCCATCGTACATGGTTAAATTTCCCTCCAGCATGGTTAAATTTCCCTTAAACATGGTTGAATTTTTTCCATCCGGAGTTGGACCTCTCCCATTATTGGCTAGTTGTCTCGTTAAAAACAGCATTACGACGAATATCATTATAATGTATTCAAATAAATTCAAATTATTCGTCAAATATCTTTTAAAAGACGGATAAGCATTTTTAGCTGATAAATTTCGAAGAACGTTTGAAATAACTAATATTACTGCTATTGCCCACAATGTTGATTTCATGTTTTGAAAAAACGATTCAATTCTTTCATATACGAATACTAATCCTCCCCATTCACTATCATTACGATTAGAAGTCGTAGAAGAATTTGAACACGAAGAATTAGTTTTAACTGCCGCATTAGAACAATTTCTATCTCCAATAACGTCGTTTAAAACAAGGAAACTCAAGATGCAAGAAGTTAATATAACAAAGAATACGCGAATAAAATATATCACTTTAATTTTCTCCCATTTTAAGTATAAAAAGGCTCTGCATAAAGGGTGCATTAAGATATCTTTATGGTCTTCTTTTTGCAAAGTGTACAAGAAACCAATTTCGCCTATGGTAGAATTGGTGATCAACTCTCGAAAACTGAATTTTAAACTTTGTTCGGTATTATAAGCCAAAGATTTAGTCAGTCTTTTCCATATAGCGGAAACACTTTTTGGAGTTTTTCGATTCATCATATTGAGGGCACTAACGCCGTTTTTTGTTTCGGCTGCAACATTGGCGCCGTTTAGAATTAAAAATGTTGCGCATTCTTCCGATTCGTTTATGGCTGCCAAGTGCAGAGGTGTGTAGCCGTATCTGAAAATATAAACAGAATGAAAATAATTTGCAATTTATGGGCTGTTTTACTATTTTTAATAACGTGAGTGTTTTTAAGAAGATGTGAGACATCTGTCGAATTTTTGAACGAATTTCAACAAGAATTGTTATGTGGATACATTGTGCAAACTCGTACAACTTTTCGAGTATTTAAGTAGTCGTAGTTTCATGTACACATTCGTTCCCCATTCATTTTTCATCAAAAGTAATCCTACAATGCACATTTCAACAGACCAAATAGAATTTTTCCGCAGATCTTCTGCTTCATTGACTTTCAAGATATGAATAAATAAATAGGTAGGTACATAAAGAAACATTGCTGCATAAAATTTAGACACAGGTACAATTACCTATACAGGGTGTCAAGATATTCTGGGAGTTATCTGCCATACACGAGATTTGGATACAACTAGAGTAGGTGGAGGTACCACTAAAAAAAAATTCAGAAACATATTGCTTATCTCGAATATTTAAGGGGTAATATTCTTCTCGAAAAATAATCGATCCAAAACCAATTTTCAATCATGGAATTGAGCAGTACACAAAAAAAATTGGCCCTTCGAGCCTCGTCAATGTCCTGGACCCCCTGGTTAGTTCTTTTTCCATACTACGTGTGAAAATAAGTATAAAACATAGGATAAGCTTCTACCTTTTATGCAGAGTCTGACAAAATGTCTAAAAAGTCAGCGTGATCTGTAAAATTTTTTTCAAATCCAAAAAGTCTAATGTCTGACAAAATATCCAAAAGTCAGCATGATTTCTGAGAGGCTGTCTGAAAAAAATTTCTAAAAGTCAGCGTGATTTCTGATTTTTTTTTTTAATCCAAAAAGTTTAATCTCTAACAAAATATATGAAAGTAAGCATGATTTCTGAAAGGCTGTCTGACAAAATGTCTAAAAGTCAGGGTGATTTCTGAATTTCTTTCAAATCCAAAAAGTCTTATCTCTGACAAAATATCTAAAAATCTGCATGATTTCTGAAAGGCAGTATGACAAAATGTCTAAAAGTGAACGTGATTTCTGAAATTTTTTTCATGTCCAAAAAGTCTAATTTCTGACAAAATATCTGAAAGTTGACATGATTTCTGAAAGGCTGTCAGACAAAATGTCTAAAAGTCAGCGTGATTTCTGAAAATGTCTTCTAAAAAAAAGGTCTAGGATTCAGTAGATTCTCTAAAATTTTCTAGGTCTAAAAAGTCGTCGGAAATCTGAAAATTTTTCCAAATCCAAAAAATCCTATGTCAAACAAAATGTCTAAAAGTCATCATCCAGAAATTTTATGACGGAATTTTGTAACAGAATTTTGTCTCGTTTTGCGCGGAATCGCACTCATAATAAAAGCATATCCTATGCTAAAATTCAACAAATTTTCCTACCTACTACCGCTTTTTACCTAACTTCAAAATTGAAGGGGTTATAAGAATAATTTGAAATTAAAAAATTCTAAAAAAAATTCAATCGGTAGAATGAATAATACTTTGAAAAATGAACAATCTTCGTTATTTTCATTTTTTGCCTAAAATCAAAATTGAAGGGGCTGTAACACTCAAAGTGTAATAAAAATTTTTAATTTTTACAAATTTTTCGCCTTACAATGTTACTTAGCTTCTTCAATTTTGATTTTAGTGGGAAAATGAACGTGATAAAAATTGTTTATTTTTAAAAGTATTATTCATTCCACCGATTGAATTTTTTTTAGAATCATTTTTAGAATTTTTTATTTCAAATTATTCTTATAACCTCTTCAATTTTCAAGTTGGGCAAAAAACAATAATATGAAAAAAATTCAGTTGTCTAAACTGATTTACACTATTTTTGGAGACCTTTCAGCAAAGCAGAGAAAATTTATTTTTTGCTGCAGGTTCCAGAAGTTGAGAAGCCAGAACGACTGAAGAAGGTGAAATATGATTTCTGAAGGCCAAATTTATGAGGAAAACTTGTTTTCATTTTGACTTGAAAAAAGTCTACTTATTCTCAAGAATTTAGTGTACTTGAGTATTTGTATCTTCTTGACTACCTAGTTATATAAAATGTTCAAAAAATTCACCAAAAATCGAAAAACCAATTTGAGCACCTGAAAATTTGGCTTACAGGGGTGGGGGGGTGGGTTGATGTTTTACATGCTTATCTTAAAAATCAAAGATTATTTGAGTTGAAAGCAGGAGGGATAAAGATGTGCTTGAAAAATAGTATGTGCTTATAATTATGCATGTAGGTCGTTTCAGTTGAAAGTAACCACCTTCCACCTAGTAAGTAGGCAATCCATCTAGAGAACATGTAAATATGTTTGCCTACCCTTGGAATTGAAGAAAAAAAGTTATGCTCATTAAAAAAATCTTCTTCAGTATATTGTTCATCATTTTTGATTTGTCATAAAACTTTTACTATGGTAGGTAGAGAGTTGCGGTTTGCAGCTTTCGAAGGCGCATTTATTGTAGTTTTTTATATCAATTTTTTTGGGGTTATTTGACGGAGAAATTCCAATTGCAAATAAAATATTTTTAAAAATGGCCAAAAATTTTTTTTTTAATTTTCTTTAAATTTTTAAATTTTTTTCGTATTAACCTACCACTATTGTGAACTTGATTTGTGTATAAAAAGTTTTTCTTTCTAATAGCGAGTCCTACAGCTTTTTATCTTGCTCGAGTCAAAAGCTATGCTTGTTAATTTCAAGACAAATCAACAATTTTTCCCTCAAATTTAAGTTTTTTTTGGTGTTTTTTTTTTTTTTTGAAATTAAACACATAGGTAGCTTTTGATTTGAGCAAGATAGAAATATCAAATCAAAAGTAATGAATAAAATCGCATAACATTGTTTGAATGAGTATAACATTTGCCCCCTCAATTTCAAGGGGAGGTAAACATACCTACGTGCACTCAGGTTGGGTTGCTTACTTACCAGATGGAAGGCCGTTACTCTTGATTTGGACATCCTGTATGTACAAATGTAAATTTGATTATCTTGGGTTCAGAGAAAAACTGAAGTCAAAATTGGAGAAGAGGGGTGAAACTGAAAATTGAAAATTTGCTACAAAAATGCTCATATGGAATTTTTTCCAATATATTTTTCAGAATTCAACTTAATTTTTCTCAATTTCTTATTTTTTTCTGGCTCGAAATACAAAATTTCCCCACTTTTTTCAAATTTTTTACTCGAATATAATTTTTCTGGCTGAGAGTTCAATTTTTTTCATTTTTAGGAAACATTTGCCCCTCCCACCCCGCTCGATCCAGCCGACTGAAGTGTATAAAATAAATGAAGAATGTACAGAAATATAATTTCAAATTTCTACACTGAAACACCCATGACCCATTTTCAAAAAATTAATAACTGATCTAGTTCTTCGCATGAACCCTCTCATAGGTTTATTCATATATTGACCACAGAACTAGGAGCTGATGAAAAATAAAAAAAATCAAGGTCAAATTAAAAGGGTTCAGATTTGCTAATTGCAAAAAACAAGAATACCTATCTCCTACAATTACCATTACCTAACAGATTAAATTCTAATAAATATTTTGAGAAAAAATGTTCACAAACTAAATACACACCTGTCAGCAACATTGACATTCGCTTTCCATCTCACCAACGCCTGTACTTTGGCCAAGCAACTCGGTGATTTAGCTATAGCAGCATGCAACGGAGTCTTATGATCGACATCTTCTGCATTGGCAGAAGCCCGATTCTTGAGCAAAATTTCAACGCAATCCAAACATTCCATTTTACACGCCAAATGCAACGGCGTTTGTAATTTATTATTCACTTCGTTTATTCTTACACCTTTACTCAGCAATAACTCGATGCAATCCGCGTAAGCGTTTTCAGCTGCCAAATGCAAGGCTGTATATCCTTTGAGTTCTGTTTTCAGATTAGCATCGATACGAGGATCATTGAGCAACTCTTCCATGCACTCAATATATCTTAAATCAGTAGCGACGTGCAGAGGAGTCATACCTTCGTGATAAACGTTCACGTCGACTTCTAAACTCAGCAATAATTTCACGCATTCTATAGCATTGGCATAGACAGCCGAATTAATAGCTGTCGAAGGTACCCCGCACCCGCAACTAATCAAATACTTGATGACTTCTTTGGAATTTCCCATAGCTGCGAAATGTATCGGTGTCATCATATCGGTGGTCATTATTATCCGGCATCCTTTTTCTAACAACCATCGACAACAATCTAACGAGCCAGCCATGGCTGCTAAATGCAAAGCGTTGAAGTTATTATTTCCATAGACGAAACCAACGTCGGCTCCTTTTTCAGCACAAAACTGCATCAAGTTGAGTTGACCGTGAAACGCAGCCCATAAAAAAACGTAATTTACATCGTGACGACTGATATTTGAAAATTTTCTCGTACCTTTGGTTTGTTGTATTTGTAGTTTCATTATGCAAGAATTCTGACGTTTCTGGTACTGTCGTTTCATCAGCTGTCTGCGAAGATTATCCTTGAAAACCGAAACGGCCCATTCGTTTTTGGCTTCTTCTTCGGTTTCTTCGTGGTGAAATAAATCCATTTCATGTTCTTCGAATGTTTCTTGTTTCTCTAAATCCACTACAGGGGGAACTTTCCGCATTCGCGATGAAAATAACGGTTTCACGAATGGTTTCAAATTGGCAGACATACTCAGACTGACGTCAAAAGGCATTATATCTCAATATTACCAAAACATTGCTCGGAACGTGTTCAAAAGAAAATTACGTTTTTTACGAGACTAATTTGTAGTTCATTGATGTTATCATTTTAGAGATAAAAAAATAGGAGGTTATTTCTAAACGAGAAGTTCTAAAGCGTTAAATACAACAAAACAAATATTTTACACATTGTTGATTTAAAACGATCGAAGCAAACATCGATATCGAATTAATTGCAAGGTGCACAGGTCACTTTAAATTTTTTCAGGTGCATTAATCGTTTTAGAAACTCGATATCAAGTCTGCTTAATTAACTTTATACTTTAATTATCTCGAATCGTCTACTTCGACAAAAGCTCAGTGTATTACTAAGTAGATGCTTACTCGTGTATTATTGTTTCATCAGTTTAGCGTGTACCTATACGATATTTTAAACAAATTTAATGCATTTGAAGCATGAAACTTCATACCAAGCCGAAAAAGCGAGCTGGTCCAATTTAAATTCAACTAAAAAACTCACACGATAGTCCTGTTTTTAATCCATTAGGTTATTAAAAATTATCAAATTAAATACGAGTACGTAATGTGATGGGAATAGGTATGCCCATTAAATAAAAAGGTCGTATTTGATAAAACTTTCCTAAGTTCGTTAAATCATTCAAACGTGTATAACTTTGAATCCATTTTATACAGATTTTTTATTATTTTTTACGCCTCATAAAAAATCATACCATCGTCACTCTTGGAAAATAATCTACGGTTGAGTGGTGTTAATATATTTGCCTATCTTTTTCCTTAATTTTTATACAGAAATTAGTGTTAATAAAATTGCCTACACGAATTCCCTTATATTGCTCATTTCGTGAATTTTTTTCATTCACGTACATAAAATCAATAATTTTAGATTACTAGGTATTGGTAATTTTTAAATTAAGTATAAAATGTATTTGACTGGTTCCAATGTCACGAATAATCTTCACTTCGTCATCTTAAATTATGTAAACACGAAATTCAAGGTTTGAATCATTATGCCACTTTTATAAAAAATTCCCCACTTTTTTATGAGATAATCTATAAATAACGTTCGACTGAACATTTATAGCTTTATCAACTTCGATACAGGTAATCGAAAAAGAACCTGGAGCTTTTTTCTTGAAGAGGGAATTCCCAAGAATACATTATGGGTTAATTTGAATGAAACGAGAACATTTATAGCTTTGTTAAGTTCAATACAGGTGATCAAAAAATTACCTGGAGCTTTTTTCTAGTGGAGGGAGTTCCCCAGAAAACATTATGGATTAATTTGAACGAATTGAAACGAGAATATTGGAATTTCAGACTAACAAATACGAGGTCAAAATGATAATTTTTCAAAAATTGGAATTTGGCATGTATTTGAAAAAAAATGAATTTTATTAACTTCTGATACCATGCCATCCAATTTTCATTTTACAGTCTTCTTAATTTGTTTTAAATTCATTTGTATAATAAATTTACAAAATGGAGGGAGTTTTTGTAAAATTTTAACTTGAAAATTTAATCATTTTGAGTTCGAAGCAACCAATTCAAAGATTTTGTAATTTTTTTCATAGAAATTATACACATTTCAGTCTAATGACCGAAGTATTTTTTGAAAAAGAAATTTTCAGTAATAAAAAAAATAAAATATTATTAAAATGGATCGGTTGGCACTTTTTTTTGCTTGAATTGAGTAAAAACAACACAAAAGTTATGTCTGTAGTTGAATTATAACAAGATGGTCCTTTATATCAGAATAAGAATCAACAATTATTAAAAAATGTTTCATTTTAACGGTCTCATTTTTTAAAATAAGTAAGTACATCTGACTTTCTAATAAAAATTTATCAATTCATGATACCTACACAAAACAAAAAATTGGCATTCTAATGCGAAGTCGAATAAAATAATTCATTTTGTCAAATACAAGTATCAGTCCTCAAAAAAATTATCAAAATTGCAAAACAAAAATTAATTTTAATGCTTATGTCAATGGTTTTGATTAAAGTAATGTTTTGATCTTCAATTTTTAATCGTTTCTCTTTCGAAATACCCCCTACCCCTACAAAAATATATACTGCATTGTATATCCATGTTTAGATGGGTTTCAACTCTTCATTTAGATGTTCTTAATGAAACGAGCCATTGGAACCCAAAAAATCATTTTTTCATGTTTCTCAAATTTTTAATACCTACTTAGAAAAAATGAGAAAGATGATTTTTGGGAACACTTCTATTGAAATGTTTTCTAAAAAGGATATTTTTACCAGAAAGATGATCGACGATGATTTTCCTCCTTTAGCCCCTCCCCTCGCTCCTTCTTCATCATTTTTCACGAGGAAAAAAAATATGGTGCATTTTTTCAAAATCAAAAGCATCAGTGAAAAATTGCCACACCTGATTTTTTGGGTAAAAATATCCATGAAGATGAATTCAATGAAAATTTTTTTTAATAACTTTTTTCTATTAGATATTGAGTGAAAATTTTGAAAATATGAAAAAAGTGAGTTTTTTTGGGAACCCTGTAAAATAAAATAATAAAAAATAAGATGCAATGGTATTTTTGGGTAGAAATGTTAAACACCGAAAAATACAAAAATGTAGGTCGGAGTGCAGATCAAAAATTGCAATTTCACTTTTCGAAGGATTGAAGTAGAGAATTTTACACTCTTTCCAGTGGTTTGTATCGAACGTATAAAATTAAAAAAAAAAAAAATTTAAAAATTAAAAAAAAAAGAAAATTTTAATTTTTTTATTTTTATTTATTTTATGATAAAATTGAACGTTCGATACAAACCACTGGAAAGAGTGTAAAATTTGATTATTCAACAAAATTAACAACAACGCATAGAAGTTGATAAATTTTGTGCTCTACAATTTTGGTTCTCTGCATTTTTTCTATAGAATGTTTAGTTTTTGTCTTTAAAATAAAAAAACAGGTACTTAATGGGGAAAAATAATAATAATAATAAATTTCAATTTTTTGCCAATAATTACAAAGCGAACATTTGATTTTACAACAAAATTAAGAACACATAGAAATTGAGAAATCGTTTTACAATTTTGGTTCTATACTTTTTTTCCATAGAATGCTTAGTTTTGCCATAAAAAAATAAAAAATAATTGAAAAAATACAATATAATAAATTTGAGTGTTTTTCGAATAATTGCAAAGTAAGCATGAAGCAAAAAAATTGACATCACGTAGGAAGTAGGAAATTTTGCGATCTACAATTTTGATTTCATGCATTTTTCCCATAGAACTCTTAGTTTCTTCATAAAAATATAAAAGCATAAAAAATGTACAACATTTTTCTAAAAAATTTTGTTTCTTTAGAGCTCAATTTGCAAAATTTATAGCCTTTCGAATATTCACTCAAATTTTTAAAAATTTAGCTCATTTTTTTGAAAATTCTGTATATTTTTACCTAGAACAAGTTTTGTTTCAATTTTTCCGAATTTACCCAGGTCGTCACTTTTCTTAAATATGATTTCAATACTTGATCGGATTTTAAGGGCGATTGAGTAGAGGTTCAGTCAGGAAAGTGAAATTGCCCCCCCCCCCCCGGTTCTTTTGAGGCGTACAGGGTCTAGACACGTTTGAAGGGAGGTACAAGTGGTAAAAAATTGTTTTTTCTTTGTAAGTTTATTTTAAACCAGAGAAAAATTCAAAGGGCCTGTAACATTTTTTGTGTCTGAGGCCAATATCGAATGAATAGTGCCTGGGTCTAGACACATTTTCCTGGTCCCCTCCACACCCACCTTTCAAAAAAATGCAAAATGATCCACCTAACATTCATATTCCAACTATTAAATAAAAATATCTATGTATGTACTTGGGAAATGTTTCAACAAAATCTAATACTCTTTTTGAAAGAATGACATGAGAAGTAAATAAAAACCCAAATATCCTTCTTTGGATAAAATTTTTCACGAAATAGAGAAATTACTAATGGGTATCATCGTAATTAACACATAATTTTTCCCCAAAAAATTGGGAAAAAACGACTTCATTTACACGTCATAATGATTTTTTCACATTCACCAACAAACTACATACATACTTTACATTACGTGAGTAGGTATTATCATAAATTTTTCCAGTTGGCTGAACAGCTCGTAAAAAAATCTCAATAAGAGTAAAATAATGTACGAAAAGATTTATTAGTAACATTTTAAATGCAAAACAACAATAACAGATTAACGTTTTTTCCACGTGAACTTCCTTCTAGCTCCCCATTGGCCAGGTTTCTTTCTTTCTCTTGTTCTATAATCAATTTGTAGAAGTCCGGCTGAAACAAAATCGTATTCGATATTAATATCACTATAAAATCACCTACTTACGTACGCATAACAAAAAATAAAATACGTATATGCTGAACTCGGTACACTACGCAATGCCAAAATTCTTCATTTTACGTACGAAATTTTAACGACTTGTCACGTCCACTAATGAACCCATTCGATAAAAAAAAACCGCGTTTCGATCAATTACTTCCTCGTCCACCTTCAACCTTTCATCGTCTCGTTTCCACCCACTATTCCACCCCTGTTTAAAGGTTCGAATACGAAATACCTAGCTATTCTTCGGTCTTCACGTCGCGTCGGAGGAAATAAATTTAAAATATTGTGCAACCAAATCAATACATAGTTCGCGAAAGGTACAAGACCTGTATATAATTCAAACTAATAACAATACTTCATTCTTAGAAGTAGTTATTGCGACCTATTTTAAAATGTCACCCGAGCTGGACGTCGTTAACGAACGAGTTTCAACTAAATTTTCATTTTCGGCTCTTCAATACAGCGTGTTCCGGTCGCAGTGTACCGCCTTCAAACCAGAGATGCGGTTACTCGAAGTACATCCGTGTATGCATGTTTGCCGACCCCAAGATTTGAAAGGGCAAAATTATGTACTCATCCTGGTAGATGTTTCAAAACGCCGTAACTCCGCTGATAATATAGATAGGCGAATTTTTTATGAAATTTTCTTATAGAACTTTTTAAGATCTACAAAATTAGTCATGTTCATGTTTTGCTTAACTCTAAAATTGAAGGAGCTACAATGATTTGAAAATTTGAAGGCTTCATAATTTCTTCAATTTTCAAGTCATGCAAAATTTTGTAGGGGTCAGTTTTGTTGAGCTTTTTGGGCTCTACAAAATGAGCTAATAATTTTTTGCCCAACTCCGAAATTGAAAACATGAGAGATCATTTTGAAAATTTTATGAAAAGAAAAAATTGAATTTTGAAAAAAATAATGTCACTTTTCATATTTTTAATGGTTATAGCTCCTTTAATTTTGGAACTAGGCAAAAAATTATTAGCGCATTTTGTAGAGCTCAAAAAGCTCAACAAAAAATGACTTTTACAAAATTTTGCATAATTTGAAAATTTAAGGAGTTATGAAGTCTTCAAATTTTCAATTCTTTGTAGCTCCTTCAATTTTGGAGTTAGGCAAAACATGAATATAACTCATTTTGTAGAGCTGAAAAAGTTCTACAAGAAAGTTTCAAAAAAATTGTCTATCTATATTATCAGCGGAGTTACGACGTTATGAAACATCTGCCAGGACTAGTGCATAACTTTGCCCCTTCAGATCCTGGGGTTGGCAAACATACATACATTTATGTAGTTTGAATAGTTGTATCTCTGGTTTGAAGGCTGTGCACTGTAACCTGAACACCCTGTATTGACCGAAGAGGAAGTTGAACTCATCGGTGAGGAGGTGTGTTTCGAAAACTTACCAAGTCTCATTTTTTCTTTCCTCTCTTCGTCTACGAAATTGACTATGCATCTAGATATCCCATACCGAATACCGCCGGCAACTGCGATCTCTCCGCTGTATTTGTCGACGTGAGCTTCGATGTCAACTTTTTTCAATAATTTGGTGAATACTAATGGAAACAATACCTGCGAAGAAAAACACAACGACATTCGTTAATGTGATGAAAAAAAACTACATGAGGTGCATGGAAATTTATGTAAAATTATATCGTAGGTATTTGGTTTTGATGTATCATTTAAGCGTACGTCGCGTCGGAGGTATTTTAATTAACAAGTACGTAAGTATGGTCCATAAAACCGGTTGAAAAACGTAAGATATTTTAAATACGTTTATATTCGTAATACGAGGAATAACCGTGTGCTTCTGTCCAAGGTTCATACGCCCGCAGATATTCATTTGTATGGCGGAAAAACGTAAGTACCCAGACCTACGTAAAGATATCATAATATATGCTCGTTTAAATAACTCAGCAGATTATGGGGCATGCCAAACAATTGACTTGGGTTATTATAGCCAATGGTCAATTTTCATTTTGCTGAAATTAATACGTTGGTATAAAAAAAAAACCACAACGATTACCTACACAACTCATTCATAAAAATAAAAGATACGTAGCGTAGTCGTAAATTCGTAATGCGATTTTTTAAAAAATCAGAACGAAGCAGACGATTCATAAGTGTAAAAAAATTAAGCTAAATTGACGTCATTTTGAAGAAGATTTCAATTGAAATAGGAATATTGCAAGTATTGATTTTATTATTAGGAAAATGAACTGCAAATGACCGAAAGCTTCCCTCCCTCCTTCCTTCCCCTTTCACAACTCATAAGAAAATTTTGAACCATTTTGAACCAAATTGATGGAATGAGAAGAAGAAACGACGTTTGTCGCTAATTCAAAAAATTAAGGTGAAATTATTCAGTCGTTTCGTTTGCGAACGATTTATTCAATTGGATCAAATCGTTTGTGAACAACTGATATTTTGACTTGGTCGTTCCCTTACAAATTACTCATCTCTGATAAAATCATTCGTTAATGACTTGCTCGTATTTAATCAATTCGAACGTATTCGTGAATGGTTCACTTCTGGTAAAATAGACAATAGTTCATAAATGGTTCACTGATCTGTGATCAAATCGATCATTCACGAACAACATGCCCCAAATGGAATATTTCCTGAAAAATTTGCTCATATCAAATTGAATAGTTATCAAATGATTCGCTCAAAAACATAGCTAATCAGAACGTTCACGAATGATTCGATCGTTCCAGATCAAATCACTTGAGAACGACATACCTTTAATAAAATAGTTTGTGAAATATTCACTCATATCTAATATTCAAATCGTTCACGAACGATTCAATCATCTACTAATTTGTGACCGAATCGTTCACGAATGATTCGATCGTTCTAGATCGAATAATTCGTGAATGCGTTCCTCCAATAAAATAGTACATGAATGATTCAATCATTTCAATTCAAATCATTCGCGAACGACATACCTCTAATGAATTAGTTCGTAAAAGATTTTACCCGTATCAAATTAAATATTTATCGAACGATTCGCTCAGAATCATATCTAATCAAATCGTTCACGAATGATTCATTGATCTATGATGAAACCGTTCGCGAACCACATGCCTCCAGTGAAATAGTTCGTGAAAAATTCCCTTCGTGATATAATTATCAAATTAAACAGTTCTCGGGTGATTAAGTTAGATAATCTAAATGAATCGTTCTCGAATGATTCACTCGTATTTAATTAAACCGTTCACGAATAATTCATTTACCTCTGATCATATCGTTCATAAAGAATGAAATTTTTCAAAAGCTACCTAGCTATTAATATTTTAATCGATTGAGCGATTTTTCGCCTATTTCAAAAGCTCCAAAATGAAAATATCTTCATTTTGATGGAATATGCCACTTTTCACAAATTTCCCTATGTTGTCATAAAAAGAGAGTAAAAATGAAAAATCTTCTCAATTGCTTCCTGCATCTCAATTTAAATTTTCTAAAATTTTCATAATTACTTCAATTTTCAATTAAACATAAACGGCCAAAAACTTTTTTATTTGTTTTTGCTTCCTTAGATTCTTCATAGTTTTTGGTCATTTTACTGGAAACCAGAATTTATCCAGTGCTCTCATCATTTTTGCATGATTTTTCAAAGTTCGAAAACTTACATTTGAATTTTTCAACATTTTTGAAAAAAACTAGTTTTTAGACTCCAAGCTATTCAAAAATAGGGCGAAAAAATTATGATAAAAATAAGTTTTTTTACACTGTAAAAATAGTAAATCCAAAATTTTTTTAATTTTCATCAATATTTAGAGGTCATTCAAAGCTGTTCAAAGCGATTCAAGTTACCTATATACAGGATGGAGTGCAAAAAATTAATATTCTTCGATTTTGCTAATTTTTTTGATATAGTGTTGATTTTGAGTTGAAACCTATTCAAAATATTTTCAGCTCCTAAGTTACCTAAGGAACTGAAATTTTTTTTGGAAACGGTTCAACTCAAAATGAGCAACATGCGAATAAGAATATCTACGAGTACATTTCTACACTACCTACGATAATTTTGATCAATTTTTTTTTTCAGAATCAATTTTTTTTCAAACTTTAAAGCAACATGAGGACACTGAAAGTTTTAATCCAGGGGCTAAAATTTACATAATTTTTTTTTAAAGTCATGTAAAAACTTCCTTTCTGATACCTCCCTGCAACTTTCAAAACAAAAAATATTCTCGGCCCACCCCAATTCAATATTCAAGGCTGATTACATCACAGTACCATAAATAAATATTACAGTCTGGGGTATGATGCCACAACATCGGAAATAACACATTAATGTATAAAATCGTTGATAAAAATTCTTTAAAACCAAAGTTGCCGAACAAATCGCGTTTTCTTTTAACTTTTCGTTCGACAAGCTCGAAAGAAAAAGTGATTTTGCAAAAATTCGTACGAGTATATCGATTTGGACGATGAAATTATGGTAATGCGACAAAAATTAGTACACGATTTAGGACAGGACGATTTGTCTTCAATATAGGTACCAGGAGAACATGCATTTCTATCGTAAACGTGCTATTTAAGCGTTTTCCAATTACCTTATGGCAATAAATCCGACTGATGCTTAAACCTAAATAAAACCTTTTTACCTGAATACATGTGAATGGATTAAAGCTCGTAAAAAAAAAGAAACGAGAAAGGGCGCCGTTAATATTAGTCAAACACGCCTGTAATTCGAAAAATCAGATACCACGGGGCGGATACGATTGATTTACTTTCCTTCACTTTCATTACTTTTTTTCCCTCTCTATAAAGTTGATTTCGTTTTTTTTTATTTCATTTCTAATTTGCAAACAAATAATGAAAATAAAAATAAGTAGGTCAGTTTCCGCGTTTGGGCGTGGTACGATTCATTTTTTTTTCTAATTCCGAAATGTTATATAGAAATAAAGTTAATTTGTAAATTTTTACAATCGATTCGTGTAATTCTCGTTTCGGCTGTCTGGCCGAGATATTAAAATGTTTGACCCTTGAAGACGTATTTATACGCGCGTCGTCGCCTTGTAATAATAATAAAGGAAAGAAAACTCGAAGAAAAGAAAACGAGGTCTCGGTGTAGGTGTACTTGGCCAAAGGCGAATAATAGATGACCACTTTAACGTACCAGTATTTAAGTTTGTACTTTGTAGGCAGCGACAACGTACAAACCGTGTAAGTTGGCGTAAATGTTTTAACAGATTAAGCATTTATAGACGTTTAGTGGTCGCAACGCCTTTCCCTCTTTTTAAAAAATCATTTTACTAAATACTTGGCGCCTTACTGGTGTAATTTTTTAGTAATTCTTAGTTGCCTTTCCACCTAACGCACGAGTATGCGTACAATATGGTTGGTGAAACATCGACACGTGAGGTTTCGACCAGCAACGTGTCGTATATAGTCAGGATAATAGCCAAGAGGGTAGGGGTGGAAATTGTTTGAAAAATTATACTCGAAAAGCAAAAAAATTCTGTTTTTTGAACATCTGATGAGAAAATTCTTGTCTTTGAGAGCAACTACCTCTTTTTCCCAGCCCGCCTGGCCCTTCTTCACTCCAAAAGATTTTATATCTTTATGATTTTTCGAATGATCCTTGAGGGCTTGAAATCGAAACCAACGCACTGAATTATTTGAAAACACCTATAATCCCCTCTGCTCAATAAAACCATGAAATTACCAACAAATTTTCAATTTGAATAGACCTTCAGTGACATTAAAAAGAAATAGCCTATTGATTTACACATAATATACCTTCGTGACTTTTGGGTGAAATGTTGCAGAATATCGCCAAATTTGACTTTTTCAATAAAAAAATAAGCTCAAAAGAATATCCATATTAAAACTGAAACTCATCTTCCATGGGCAGGAAGCATTAAAATAAGTGTACTGCAAAATAATTTCTGCCTATTAATTCAAAAGATTGCAAAAACACGAAAAAAATTTAATCTTTACCCCTCCCATCTGAAAAAGGGATAAAGGGAAAATCGTTTTCAGGTGGCATATTCGGATAGAATAATATCTTCCAAGTTCTTCTAAAGGGGTATTCTTCATATTTACGAAAAATTTTTAAATTATGTCCATAAATTACCATTGGTAATAGGTATAGTGTAGGTACCTATCTAACATTCGTGTAAGTTTGAAAAAATTCGATTGGAAACTGTCAAAAAATGAAATTTTTAACCAGTATTGTACAGTTTACCCCTCCCCCTCCACCCATAAGGCAAGGACGGGTTAGCGACCTAAAATTCTTATCATTGAGGGGGGGGGGGGGGTTAGACCATGAAAAAAAATAGAAAATAAAAGACGAGCTACTTTTTTGAATATTTTATAAAATTGTAAGGATATTTGTAGTTGTAGCACGCCACCCCTACTAAAATTTTCAAAAGGATTGTTATTTTCTTCAAGTTGATTCGAACCATGAAAAAATTCAACAATTTCTTTTTTATTACGAGCAAAGCCAGTTTTATGGGGGGTGGAGGGGGACCATAATCACTCCAAGGGCCAAAAAAAGAGCACTTTAATGAAAAATCAACTAATGATTACATATACCTAATGTATCGTGGTTGAATGGGAAAACTTACGAAAGTGGTGAACTTTTTTCTTGGAAAATCCTGGAAATTTGGACAGTTTCAGCAGAGATGGGTAAAAATTTTTTCAAAATTATGAAGCCATTTTCTAAATTCTTTAAAATCGTTCAAATCATTTAAAATTTCAAAACATGATTTTTCTCACCGTAAAAAATCATATTAGGTGAAAATCATTAATTACAAAAAAATCTTGAAATCTAAACCTTGGATTATCTCTGAAATTTTTCAAGTCCAAAAAAGCCTGACAAATTTTCTAAAAGTCATCGTCACGTATTTTTGTCACCTTTTTCGCGAAATTACCCATAGCAAAATCATATCCTATGCTAAAAGAGTCTTTAGAGAGCAGTGTTGCACTTTAGGATGGAGTAAAAGAATTTATTTTTAGTTTAAGATGCACCATTAAAAGTTTTATACCCCTAGCTCAAAAGCGAACTGGGAGTGCTCAAAGTTTTGGAACCTAAAAGGTCTCTGTTGATGCAAAAAAAAATCTATTAAAAAGTTGGGAAATTTTTATTGTAGATATAAGCACCTCTACCTACCTATTGTCAACTTTCAATTTTCGTAAAAACATGTCCTCACTATGTAAAATTAAAAAATTAGAGACAGGACAGCAAATAAAAAATTTTCAATTTTTTTAATCAAAATAATTTTTTTGATCAATAGGTGCTTTCTACGTCTAATTTTGGCACCAAACAGAGGGTATTTCATTTTTTGTAACTCAAAAATCTCGATTTTTTAGCGATCTACAAATTTTTAACACTTCGGTAGACAGCAATAAGTTGCATCTAATTTCGATATCAATGGCCTAGAGAGGCGTACAAATTCAAATTGCACTTTTTTCAGGGAGGGGGCGGAGCCGTGATACCAGACAAGTGTCTGTAATGTTTCATATGAATAGGCCAAAACAAATTCAAATTTTGTGAGGTTCTGACGAGAATTTTTGATCCTTATACATTTTTGAAGATCCTTTCATATTTTTCTATACTTTGAGTGCTTCAGGAGATCTCTTATACTGCATTTCTTTTCTCATCAAAAGTGATTTGGGCAAGAAGATAGATAATATGTGACCTTTCTAATCAATATCATGTTATTCAAACAAAACTACCTGTAAGTTGATGAATTTTGTAGATTTTTACGTAAAAGAGTGTAGCATGGTTTATAGGGATGATTTGGCCCTGAGCATCGAATTTTAAATTATCCAGTGGAAGTCTGCAGTCCTTATGGTTTAAAACCCCCGTGACAAAATTTTTAGCTCAATATCTGAACCCGAACCCCTTCTGGGGGAAGGGGTTAAAATGTGGATTTTCGTTTAAAATTTCTATTTTTGGCAGTTTTCAACCGAATTTTTTCAAACTTGCAAAGATAGTAGATAGTATCAAAGGTGATTTTTGGAATTTTTTGAAAAAAATTTCGAGCACTTTTTCAACGCCAAATGGGCATTTTAAGCTTTCTAAGGGCCATTTTGGTAACTCCTTTCAGAGATGCAATTCTGAAAAAAATTTATATTGTTTATTTGGTCTAGATGTATAATCTCATATTTTCGTAGAACTTGATATCGTGCTGCGTCATCTTCAAAAATGCAAAAAACCGATTTTTTCATCCATTTTTCTCGCTTAAATGTGTCATTTCTGGTCGAAAAATTTTTTATTGCAATATATCATAAATGACACCAAAATACACCATCAACCAGCATTTGGACCAAATTCGTTCGTTTTTCCTTTTCTTCCAATTTCCTTTAAAGATGCCCATGGCACCATTTTGGGAACCCGCAACCTCTTCAAGATGTGCTACGGGCCTAAACATCATGTCTGGGCTTGTTTCAAGTCGACATCTTTCGTATATTGCAATTTCAGCAAAATCGAGCAACTTCAATTTTATTTTTGCTCTTTTTCAAGAATTGAGTATGTTTGACTTTAGAAAATGTTTCATGAAATAAGTTGAGAAAAAATCCAAGTTTTTTGATTCTACTCAAATTGCAGTATATGAGAGATAACGGCTTGAAACAAGCCTAGACATGATTTTTCGGGCATCAGCTCATCTTGAAGAGGTTGTGGGTTCCCAGAATGACGTCATTTCGATATTTTTAATAAAAAGTGGGGGAAAAAATGAAAAAATGAACGAATTTAGTCTAAATGCAGGCTGATGGTATATTTTGGTGTCATTAACGATAGATTGCAAGAAAAAAAATTTCGACCAGAAATGACCTATTTAGGGGGGGGGGGGGACAAAAAATCGGTTTTTTGCATTTTTGAAGATGATGCACTACGATATCAAGTTCAATAAAAATATGAGGTTGTACATTCAGACTAAATACACAATATATAAATTTTTCAGAATTGCATCTCTGAAAGGAGTTATCAAAATGGCCCGTAGATAGCTTAAAATATTCATTTGACCTTGAAAAAGTGCTAGAAATTTTTGTCAAAAAATTAAAAAAATCACCCTTGATACTGTCTATTATTTCTGCAAGTTCGAAAAAATTCGGTTGAAAACTGCCAAATATAGAAATTTTAAACGATAATCCACATTTAACTTCTCAGAAGCTGGAATAGGATTGAGGTATCAGGCTGAACATTTTGTCAGGGGGGGTTTTAGATTTACCGATCAACTTCCACCCGATAATTTAAACTTCGATGCTCCTGGCCAAATCCCCGGTAGGCCCGTATAAACCCGGCTACGGTCTTTGATGAATTTTGTACATTTTTAGGTAAAATTTATAATTCAACACTCGAAGGAATAGATACCGACAAAAAAAAGGATTGATACGACTCCATACCACGTTATTTGTTTATCTTTAAAAACCTCCACAAAACGATAAGCAATCAAAAAAGAAATTTCCCCAATATGCGATTCGTTTACGATATCATCAATGTAAATAGACCTACGTAAGAGAGAGTGAATATATTTCTACACCTACGAGAGTAATATACGATTGAACAACGCGAAATGAACAAGATTCCGAAAACATTCATGACTAATTAATTTCGAAAGTCCCATATTAATATGATACGGTAGATGGCTGCCGGCTGGACAAACAGAAAATTTCATTTCGCCACCAAATGTAAGTACATATAAATTGGTAATTGAGCCGAAAACTTTATCCTACGTTTAAATCGTATCTATTTATTAACGAAGTGACTCGTATCATCACATGAGTAATGGGTGGCAGATAGATCCGAAGTTGAAACAAATACCAATTTATCAATTAACGTATTTTTAACGAGCGTAATAACTGAGTCATCATCGCATCACAATTTCATCGGGGATTTCCCTCATTTATTCATAAAGTCACCGCAAAAATACAAATACGCGATGATTTGCTTTGGTCGGTCTAATCATTCGATTCATTACATACAGATCGAAACCCAGATACAAATTGTACGCTTGGCAGATCACAGATCACTTCCTGGAACCCTACTGACATAGGGAAAAAATTCGTTCACAATTCGTACCTCTACACGCCTCTAGATACATGCAAAACAATAATATATACTTTGAACAAAAACGGAAATGTCGCCACGGTCATCGGACAACACGATCGACTCGAATAGGAAAAATACCATAGCGTCTCCCTTTTTCAAAACAATTTAACCGTTTGGCAAACACAGCCAAATTAAATAAATGCAAACAAATAATATTTCTGTCAAACCGTAGGGTTTAGGTACCTCTACCTAGATAATTTGCTATTTAAACGCACGAAAATTTATCATCAAATTATATACGATAAACGCAAGGCCGAGCTTTTAAACTTCATGACGAAATGTATTTTAAAATTCATCTACATAGGTAATTAAAGATGCCTTTATTTCTAGAGCGGAAAAACCTCAACATATCCTATATACAACAATGCATTTCCAAACATGAAATCGGAAAACGATTAAAAATTTGCGCTTCGTCGTGTCGCTCAAAACTCGCAGAAAATCCTTCAACTCAACGCCATCGCCAGATTAAAACTAGCGTGAATTTTTTTTTCAAAATTATGAAACCTGTAGCGAAAGTTTCACTTGCTTTTAACCTTTACCCTGTCGCAATGAGTTTCGTTTTGAAAAAAATCACAGTTTTTGTAGGACAAGTCGATTACCAAAGTATTTCGTAGGTAAGTAAATAATTTAGGCTGCGATCTGTTTAGTGAATATGTGTATGTATACTTCTTACGTCATCATATCGCATGTTTACCATAAAACTTTCTTGTACAATTTCACCTTCAACTAGAACTTCTGCTAAAAGTTTCCCGAGCTATTATGTTTCGAGCCTATTTATTGGTCAAACTTCTACAAAGGTCAAGTTGCCATTGAAAACAGAAAAAAACTAATTTCATTTAGGCGAGGGTGGAAAAAAAGTTGGAAATTAGACAGTTTACAAATTCATCGAGTCATCTACAACGTTTTCGTTTTTTCAACTTATCAAATATTACGAAGGATTTTTTTGTTGCGAGGGTCAAAATGTACAAATCTAATGGTTTGGTTTCGAAATATGTATTCAAATAAAAATGATCATGGAATGAATATTTGGTACTTTGAAAACGGAATTAATTTTGTTGAAATGATTATATGAACATGGTAATCAGACGTATTTTTTCACATATCATATTTGGCAGCTAGTTAGCTCAAAATTCGCAATATTTCTCAAAAAATCGCATCACCTTAGTGAATCGGGTGAAATTTGAAAACACATTTGTCATATTTTTCTAGCAAAAAAAAATATAATCGCATATTTTAACCAAAACCAATGTTCAATACTTTTTTACCATAAAATCAATTTCATTTTTTATTATTTCGCGTAAAAGTAATTTATTTGAATTTTATTCCAAAGCAATTTTTCAAATTTTCTTCAAAGTAAAAATTGAAATTTTGTCAAAAAATATTTTTAGGATTTTGTTTCAAATTTTTTTCTGAGATTTTGTTTGAATTTTTTAATAATATTTTTGAACTTCATACTTATCCAAAATGAAATTTTTTGAAATTTATTTTAAAACAATTTTTCAAATTTTACTAAAGAGTAAATTTTTGGGTTTCGTGCATTTTTTTATTTTTTTTTTCTGAAAACATTATTTTAAAATTTTGTTGAATATTTGTTGCTAATTTTTCAATGATTTGTCCGATAAAAAATGTAAGTACACAATTTTATATTTTTCATTTTTGTTCAAAATGTCATTTTTTTACATTCCGTAGAAAATCTCACACAGGAAAATGAAAGTAGATAATTTTGATTTGATCCTATTTTCTGTGTGAAATTTTATTTTTCACTGGTGATAATGACCTCATGCGTTAAATTGACTCTAGTCGACATGACGCACTGAAAATTTTCAAATTTCATTCGTCAGATTTCTCCTAGGCACAAAAAAATTAAAGCTGATCGAATAGGTACCATGCAGGGAAAATGTTAGATAAACATGTTGTCCAGATTAAAATTGAAGGGCAAATGGCATTTTAAAAAAATGGATAGAACCTCGAAAAGTGAACAAATTTGCCTTAAATGATTTTTTGCCCAACTTGAAAATTGAAGGAGCAAGTGATCTTTTGAAAAAAAGGTCGAAACATATTTTAAATCGTGAGAATGGATAGAACCACGAAAATTGAACAAAGCATTGGATGATTTTTTGCCCAATTTGAAAAGTGAAGGCCTACGAACATAGAAATATTGAAAAAAATATATTTGAGAGCAAATTAATCGGTGAAAATAAAAGATACCTTCTTGGAAAGCTTGGCAACTTTTTAAATGATTTTTGCCTAGAAGGGGAACAACTCTTTTGATTTTGATGCCAGGGAAAAAATCATATCAACAAAATTTATTCAGTTTTCAAAGTACAATTATCCCCACCATTCTTTGATTCAGTTCAAATTACTTTTAAAGCCTCTTTAATTTTGGATTAGGGTAAAATATCTTCTAAAGAAATCTGTTTAGTTTTTGAGGGACCTATCATTCATTCCTACGAATGAAAATGACATTTCGATCCAATTTTTTTTGAAAGGGCATTAGCCTCTGTAATTTGAAAGATAAACACGTTCATCTGACTTTTTTCTGGATGACACCTTATGCTATAAAAATCTAGCAAATCAACAGCCACTCAATAAGTATCTATTCTTATTCACATCATTAATCGAAATCATTCAACCGATATCATATTAAACGAGAACCTGAATTATCAACGAACGTACAAATAAAACAATAAAAGATCAAGTATAATTGACTATCCGCATTGAACAAAGTGAAATTCAAATATCTAAAAAAAATCAACCACTCGACCACAATTTGATGAACGCACGAGACAAAAAAACCGCGAATCCGAAGTAAAAGGAAAAGGAAATGGACACGTCATTAAAAAAATATACATACCTAATATCTTATCTACCCACTAAAATTACATTAAGACATTAATGACCAGTCTATTTATAAAAACATTCATCTTCCCCTTAGATCAGAGTAAGAATATTCACAATACATGTGCATGTTTCATAACTACGAAAATTACCTTCCCCTTGCGTTTGTTTCTCGCCGCACTTGAAAAAATTAATTTTTTTCCCAAATAATTTGTTGTTTAATCATATACGACGGAATAAGCTCTCAATGTTTACATTGGCATTTAGACAACATCGATAAAGATGTGATTATCCAGCTGCCAAAAAACTCCGTACTCATATTTGTTAATCGACTAGACAATAAATAGCGTAATGGCGTCCCGAGAACGTTACCAGAGGGAATTTTTCCTTTAATTAGATAGAATTACCTAAGAATCAAAATAAGCTTTCGATATTGTCACGAACGCAGCCATCGGTTTGACCGAATTACGTATATCAATTACTTTTTATAGGGGATGAGCTTGGCAAATGTTTGATTATACAAACAATGGCGGGTGAATGTTCCTAAAAATAAAACGTTAGGTATGTAGGTATCTTCAATCCTTCATATACTAACAATCGATAGTTTGGAATTATCGTCGTAGAAAATAGAGGAAATGCCGTTTTTAAAATTCTACTGACCTTTATTATATAAATAATTCGCCTTAGTTTTCGTTTCGTGTAATATAAAGGCAGCAACCTATTCATATAGATGGATATTGGATATACAATGACGTTTGATAATAATTAGATCTTTTTCAAAGTATTTCTGAAATGTGGTTAATAGATTGTCGAGTCAAAATTCTTCGTACTGAACGATATGAAGGGCAATTATACGTGTACATTGTACAAAAAGTAATTGAAAACTTCTAGTTTATTTAAGTTTGAAATGTTGATTTAATATTAATTTGTATCCTAGTTCGAATTCGTATATCTATTATGTACTTACGAGTTGTCATAACAATTCGTAAAACCGATTTTGAAAATTTCCACATGTTATAAAAGGCTGACTCGAGGCATGAACGTGTTTTCGTGATCATTGTTCAATTCTGCCAGTTAATTATCGAAATATTTGAGCTGGATTCTTTGCTCTTTTTGATGAAAAATTTATGAGAAACATAAACAATTTTTTAAAATAGAATAAATACAGTTTTTGAAAAAAATTGTGGGTTAATATGGCGCATAAAGGCATTTTTTTTAAAAGTCATTACTTTTTCACTACCTACTTTTTACAAAACTTTCAGAAGACTACTTTTCCAAAAATGAATTGAATTCAATATAATTTTTTTTGCTAAATCGACTTGAAAAAAAATTATTTAGACAGTGACGTAGCCAGACAAACATTCAAAGGTGGGGGGCTAAAGAGAAAAAAATGATTTTATGTAAAATCTTGAAAAATATTCATCAGGTACTTATTTTGTTGAGATAAACAAGTGGATAAAATTTTTTAGAGAAGAGGTCATTCAAAAGGTGAAAATTCATCATGCCAAAACAAATCCAGCGCCTTTGAATGCTTCTAAGTAAGTCACTTAATCAACTAATTCAACCATTGACCGGTTTGACCAAAAAAATGTGATTTTGTGTGAAATTTCGGAAAATGACCATCATTTTTTTAAAAGAAGTAAGCTTATATTGAGCACGAGAGAAGCGAGGGCAACATTTTTTTTGAAAAAAAAGGTACCTATTTAAAACTGAAATTTCAACATTTTTTTCAATTTAAATTTTTATCCTACAGTCATCCCTCATTTCAATTTTTAAATTTTTTCACACTTTTTTACTGAAATTTGAATAAAATTCACCACTTTTTCATTACTTTCGCTAGGTACCTATAGATACTTTTAAAATCACTACTTTTTCACAAGTGATAAAAAGAATCTTACAATCTAAGATATTAATTGTTCAAAAATCATTTAACTATTCTTTACAAACTTTTGAAAATCAAACAGATGAACGGGAGGAGGCTGTATAAAAAACTTGAAAATTTTCAAATTCGGTTCAATTCGAGTAGAAATAATGGAATTTTATTTCCAATTGTAAAGATTGCGTTTTCCAGTTCATTTTCTCATTTCCTAGCTCATTTTCTTAATTTAAACTCAAATTCAACTCTTGATAATTACATTTCGATTGAAAATTTAAAAAAATCAGAAATCAATTTTCAATACTGCCCAAATTGTCTATCAGGAAAACGAATCAAGTCATTTGATATATCTCAAGAAAAATGTTTCTGGAACCCAACTGGAAGGTTTCAAAATTCAGGGACAAACAGAAATCGACATTATTACTTGTAGCTGAAAGAAGGTCATAATTGAAAATTCACGACTAGAATAGATATTTTTCCTATTTTGCCTACTCGAAAATAGCAATTCTTTTCGATTTTCAATACTCAATTTTTTTGAATTTTCTTTGAAAAATTATCATAATTTTGGCAAATTTTTCGATCCGAAACAAAAATTTTTTACCAAGGGGCAATTTTGTCGTGGGACAGACTTTCCCTCCACCTCTCACCCTTCAGTTAAGTCCAGCCCACACAAAATAGTTTTGAAAATTTTTATAAAAAATTGAACTACTCTTATCATGACTTCAAAGATATTTCATTCTGTTCGAGAACTATAAACTTTTACTTAATTCTCAAAAACTTCAACTCAAACACCTCTTCAGCTCATCCACTCTCATGAAACTAAAGATTATTTATGAAAGGTACTTTTCAAGCAAAATTTGGGGCTATTCAAGCCCAAATTCAAATTCATACACGAAAACATTTTTCATCATTCTTTTCTTTGCCAAAAATCTCAAAGACAGTTCAAAATTCGAATTCGAAATTATTTTGAGTTATACTTTCTTCGCCTATCGATGTACTTTTCATTTATCTGATTGAAAAATTTCCCAAAACTCGCTGTAGATTAAAAATTCCTCTATTTCGAACCTTGTACGCTCTTGGGCACCAACGGATACTTCAAAATTGATCATTTTTTATGTAAAAGTGAAATAATGATATCTTTGAAATATGTTGACAAAAATGCCAAGTTGAAAAACACTTTAGAGGGGTACCACATTTCACATGGACGTTCTCTCGCACCCCCGCAGTAGGATCTAATTTCAAAAAATTCAATAATTGAATGTATTTTTTGAAATCTGACCCGATTGGGGGGCGCTGGGGGCCTCAGCTGAGGTCCAATCGAAAAATCGAGGTCATATTCATATTCAACGCCTTCGAAAACATGTCGTTTGATATATTACACGCCTGAACTTCTTTTTTGAAATTTTGACCCAAATTTGGAGAAGAACTGCCCCCTCTCCTTGAGAATGCCCATCTTCAAAATTGTATAGTTCGAAATACCATCAAAAGTTACGTCTACGGTAAGTTATACATAATTTTCAATTATAGCTCGCACTTACAGTGTAATTTTGAAAGTTGAACTTTCAATTCAAAAGTTCAACTTTCAACTTTTGAAAACTTTGATGAAAGTTTCCGAATCAAAATTCAACGCGATTTCGAACTGTGAAAACTGTTTTGAGCTAAGTATTATAGCGACGGAGTTATAAGTCGCTGAAGTTGTAAAAACAAAGCCCCCCCATTCCCCTTAAATGGCTGAGGGCGAACCAATGGTGTTTTCCTAGTTTTTGGGTGGGTAGATCATATTAAAAAAAATTGAGTGAAATCGAAGGACATGAGGTCGTAACCGTAATTGAATTGATATGGAATAACCCATCAGCAAGAATTGTTCAGAATTTGACCCCATCCCCTCATGATACAGGGAACTTTTGAACAACGAAGAACATATTACATCCTGCATTACAAAATTTTTGCAATATGAGTTCCGCCAATGAGAAAAATCGACTTATTCTTTATCAAACTCTTCTCCAACCAATAAAGTTGGGAATTTTTTTCAAAATTTACGTAGGTAATGTTAAAGATGCTAATAATAAAATCTACGCTAAATTTCAATCTCGTAAAAAATAAAACAATCAATTCGATTGAAAAAATGAAACGTTGAAATCTTACCAATTTGATAAAAACAAGACACCGCAACTGGAATGTGTATCGCTGATCTGGGCTGATACTGATATATCTTGCAAGCTAAGGTAACTAATAATTTAGCGATAGGTACACGAGTAATTACTACGAAAAAATATTTCGCTTATCTTCGTCCGAACGAATCGCAAAAGTAGATTACGCAAAACATTGTCTTTTTGATAAAATAACACTACATTTAAAAAATATTATTGGTATTACGGTGTAAGCGAACGATTATAGGTAGAATACGCGTCGACTAGCATTTTCTATTCTCAATCAGCTGTCTCAGCATCTCCTTGAGTTCGCGAATCTCGGCAGCCAAACTTCCATAATCTTCTTTATGTTTAATCATTTCGGAATTATTGCTGCGTATAGTACAATATGCTTTTTTCCTTTGCCTAGCTACGTTCAAGGCGTTTTCCATTACATCGCGGGGAAGTCTTTTTTCGCGCGGATTTAACGGTCTGACGTAGAGCACAACTCGATAGGCTTGAGGGGACACGAAAATGGCCAATTTTAACATATTCATTATCCTTTTAGGCAGATAGCCGTGGAATAGGGCTAATTCTAAAAAATAAATAAGCTCGGTTTGGCGGACGAGTTTCGATAATCCGGCAGTTTTGTGTAATCCTTCGATATCGTGAACGGCGATACCGACGAGCAAATTGATGAGCACGACGGTGACGAAGAACAGGAACAGTACGAAGGTAACGTAGGCGCTGAGTCTGAGTAAGTGCGTCCTATTGGTGCTGGTCGGATCCAGGAGCAAGCTGTTCAGGTCTAATTCGCCAGTCATCATGGCTAAAACTTTGACTAAGCCTATTAGCGGACTGCTGAAGGCTTCTTCGGTGGGAAATATGACGCAAAAACTGATTGTGAATCCGATCAGCAGACAAGAGTAGGCTAGGAGCAACTTGGCGAATTCCTTTTGTACTTTGGTATACATTGCGATATAGGTACCGAATAGAGGCAGCTGGCCGATCATGATCATCAAAATGGACCATCCGGAGAGGACAGCGAAGGCGCCGACGTGATTTTGCCACGTATAGGTACGTCGAAAATATACGCAGGAAATGGCGAACACGCTGGCGATGACTAGCCATTCGATGACATTCGATATGCTGAGGAAATATTGCTGGAACGAGGAAAACCCTGGTGTGCTGTATAATTTACGTATCAATTCGATCATGTTGCAGAACACGAGGAGATACCAGACGTATTCCATGAAGGCCGGATTCCGCATCAGTTCTTTTCCGACGAAGGAATGATTTTTACATAGGTCTATGTTATCCTGCGGTATGGATTGATTGACGGCAGCGTTGTAGCAATCGTGAGCCAGGGCTGTCATCACGTACGTGCTGAGCAGCACGATGAATATGGTACAGAAGATCAGTCTCAAGAAATAGTAGGTTCGTACTTTTTCCCACTTGAGGTGTAGGAAAGCTATACACAGAGGATGCTCGAGTATCTCGCGATGTCCTTCTTTCTCCAATGTCTGCAGGAATCCGATTTCTCCGCAGGTGGAATTTTGCAGTATGTAGCGGAAGTCTAGTTTCAGTCGTAATTCGCGATTGTTTCCTTCGGGTTCGGTTACCGATAACGACTCGTCTAGTTTCTTCTTGATGGCATTAACGCTGGTGGGTGTTTTGCGGTTGATGATGCTCAAAGCGGACATGCCACCTTTGGTGCGTGCGCCGACGTTGGCGCCTCGACTGATGAGGAAATCGACGCAGTGCGATAGCTCGTTCAAGGCGGCAACGTGCAAAGGCGAGTAACCGTAACGGTCTGGGAAATTGACGTCAACGTCGTGTCGCACCAGTAACTCGACGATAGGAAACGCCATTTGAGGCTTGCACACGGCTGCGTGCAATGGGGATCGTTTATCTACATCTCTGGCATTCACGTCGGATCCGGATTTTAGCAGGATTTCGACGCATTCCAGACTCTGGGCTCGGGCTGCCAAATGCAAAGCAGTCTGTCCTTTGTAATTGGTCACATTGAGTCCGGCACCTTTATCGATGAGAAGCTGCGCGCAACGAGGGTAGCCGCTTTCCGAAGCTAAATGCAGAGCTGTTGCTTGACGACGATTGGTCTTCACGTCGACATCGGTCTTGTTATAATCCAGCATGGTCTTCAAACACTGATAGAATCCTCGATCTGCCGCCAGGTGCAAAGCTGTCATACCATACTGATCGCAAGACGTGATGCAGACACCAATATTCATCAGGAACTGTACGCAATCGACTGCATTGGCATGAATGGCGGCGTGCAGCACTGTCTCGCCAATAATACACCCGTGACTAATCAAGAACTGCGCAGTAGACAGCGAATTACCCAGCACAGCGTAATGCAGCGGCGTATACGTATCTTTAATGGCGTTTATATCGCATCCCTTACTGATCAACCACTTGACGCAATTCACGCAGCCGCTGAATGCGCTCAAATGCAACGCATTGAAGCCTCCTTCGCGTTGCAATGTGTACGTGACGTCGGCCCCGAGATCGTACATCAACTCCAAGTAATCGATGCGAGTTATGAAAGCGGACCACAGAAACACGTGGTTTTTCTCCAAGTCGCTCAAACTGTCGAAACATTTCTGATCGATGGCGTCAGCTCGATTATTTTCCATCTCGATCAGCAAGCTATCGTTGCCCTTTAACATACGCACAGAGTCTAGTAAACTCTGCCGAATGAATTCCTTGCAGATTTTCACCGATAGCTCATCGTGCGCGTAACCGTTATCTGAGAAACTCTCCATGAAGAAAAAATCTTCCACAGGTGAGTCACTATGGTGGTGCGTTTTCTCATCCGGATCTCCGGGTGATTTTTTCGTAGTGTGGGTTCGCGTCCGGAAACTTTTCCATTTTGATTTGAACGACGGCCGGACTGGTTTCGATTTGGTCGCTGCTACGTTCAGCGAAGCCGAACGCGAGATTTCCGACGTGCTCGACATTATGTTCGCCGTCTGGTTCGCGAACTCCACGCGGATCGGCATGTTGACCAGGTTTATTTTGAAGCTGTTATTCGAAGACATTCATATCAGTTCCAGACACAGCTAAAGGTGACAAACGAAGCCAGTTTGGGCCATTAGTCAGGGTTCTGAAATTAAAATTATGGTTCAAGTAACGCTAAAGTGGAGTATTGGGGAAAAAGAGAGGAAAATGATTATACGAATACGATTTTCAGCGTGGCATCAAGTATTTTTGCTGATGAGATTGCGAATCGGCGAATTTTCACTTAAAAATATGGTGGCCCACAAATTGAAGGTCGATGGTTTTGAAAATGAAAAAAAAAAGTTGACTATAAAAATCTCGAAAACGAAGCCTTTTAGAAAAAATATTATCGCTTACTGCAGAAAGAGAATTTCAAGCTCTAAAATTTTGATTATTAGCATTTTTTTTCGTAGAACCCTTAATTTGGCCAGAAAATCCATGTTTAAGGAAAATTTAGCCCATAAGCGAAGCTGATAGTTCTGAAAATGAAAAAAATTCTTATAAACATAAATTTTCTGGCCAAACTAAGGGGCCTACGAAAAAAATGTCAAGAATCAACACCGTAGAGCTTGAAATTCTCTTTCTGCTTGGAGCGATTAGTTTTCTTCTAAGAGGCTAATTTTTGAGATTTTTGCAGTTAAAGTTGTTTTTTTTCAAAATCATCGCCCTTCTATGTGAATCATCCTTTACATACCAGCAAGAAATTTCCTCCAAACTCTCAAAAAATCAAGCATAAAGTTGAACGTATCCATTCTTCATAAATGCCTTCGTTTTTTACTCGGAAAAAAAGAGTCAATCGAACGACTATAGAAAGTAGGAAAGATTACACCAGTCTAAATCTAAGGAACTCGACCTTTTAAAAAATCTTATTTCGTAATTGAAAATATGAATATGAATCTGGAGCATAATTCTCCAATTTTAAAAGAATCTGAACCCAAATTTGGCAAAAATGTTGTGAAATTTTGCACAAAAATGTCAAAAATTATTTCCTCACCCATTACTCAACTAATACCGGAGCAGATTCATAAATTAATATATTTTTAGAGGAGGGAAGAGGATTTTTGAGAAATTTGCTCGTTTGAATTTAATACATGATTAAAAGCCAGGCTCTGAAATCTCAAGAAATATTTTCAAATAATATAAAAATTGAGAAAAAAAATCAATAGGCCTGAATAAAAACATCTAAAAATTAAAAATTTTTGCATGTAAAACAGTCTTCATAAAAATACATGTCACTTGAAAGGAAGAGGCAAGGATGTCGAAAATTCGTGTAATGAAGTGAAGACAAGCATTTGTTAAATACTTCAAATTTTAAAATTTCCTCCAAATTTAAAGGCTCATCTCCATTGAAAAGCCTGCCTTCTCAGCTATAGTAACAGAGAAATCTTGAGGATACTACATAGATGGTTTTTCAAGTACAGAAGATTCTTAGTTGACCCCCCCCCCACCCCCCGAATCATGAATTGAAAATTAAAAAAAAAAGTAGGTGAACAGCATCACACTTCTTCCACATATTGTTTCAAAATTTCACTTGAAATGCCCGAAAATAGATAATTTTTCACCTGAAAATCGTGTTTTTCGACTTTTTGACAAAGAGGGGGGGTGGGCTGAAAGAATGTTTTTCAAAGTCCCCAAACAATATACTACATTCATTCCAAAATCTGAGGACTGGGGCATTTCAATATTCCAGGGGAGGTGGGGTTACCATTCAGGAATCATAAAATGTAGTTTCAAAAACAAAAATACTCGATTTTGATGAAACCTCAATATTATTATTTGAAATCAATGGTACAAAAGCAAGAATTTCCTGAACGGAAGAGAAAAACATGTATGTACCTAGCTACTACCTAAATAATAATGATGACAATGCCACAAAATCAAAAATTAAACCGAGTTTGGCACCAAAAAAATCGAATAAGGGAGCTTTTAAAATTTTTTCTCAAATTCAGAAGTATTTCATAAAAAAGAAGAACGATCAAATACAGCTCAAGAAAAATTGCTTGCCTGTTCAAAAACATCAAGTACTTCAAATTAGGAAAATATGAATAATTTGAAGACGTCGTTATTCAGTTCTCGATACAAAATTAATCACCTCTCTCCATCCTCATTTAACAATTTCTTTTATCGAAATTATAATCCATTTCAGGGCTTTGATCAATTTTTCATATGCTAGTAAATAATCAATCGAATCAATTTGGTTTGAACGTAGGATGGAGGGGGAGAGAGGAAATTGGGGAGATCGCATTTAAAACTCATTCTTTCAATAATTCACAACTAAAACGACTAGAAATTTTCAAACTTTTTGGCGAGAATGAATTTAGTAGACAAAATTTGGTTTTTCATTTTTGTCAATAATATGAACAAAAATCCTTATTTTTGGAATTTAGAAATGAATTGAATGGTTTATTTACCCCCCCCCCCCCCCCCATTAAAAAATCGGGGCTAGTGATTCGTATTAACCAAGTAATTCATTTTCAATGAATTTTTTGTTTGAAGTGAAATTTCCTCAAGTATGTTGGCAATTTAAACAAAAATTAATAGAATTTTTAAAAATTTTCAAAAATCGAAATTTTGGTATGAATTTGCAATGAATATCTTCAACTTGCAACTTTTCAACTATTAAGATCGCATTTAAATCAAATATCGATCCTTGTTTTACTGGAAAATTAATTTAAATTGAAAAAACTTCTAAAAATTGAATTTTACCAAATAGGTAAGTCAACTTCACAACGATGAAAATGAATAATGAGGTCGTATCCATAAAAACAAAGACTAACTACTCATCCAAAACGTACGTACGTGTTTTTCTCAAAAACACGTTCCAAACTGCGAAATGAATCACTCCAAAACAATGAAACTAAATCGAATGAAATTTTTGAGGCATTGTTCGTACGTACGAATATATTCGAATATAAAAGATGAATCCCTCAACCCACTTCCCTTTCATTTTTTTCAAAAACTGAAAATAACGGGGTGGTCCACATAGAAGGTCAATAGTTCTGAAAATGAAAAAAAAAAACTTCCAACTGCTAAAATTTCGAAAACTAAGCCTCCTAGAAAAAAAACTAATCGTTTAAGGGAAAAAGAGAATTTCAAGCTCTACAATTTTGATCCTTAGAAATTTTTTTCGTAGGACCCTAGTTTGGCCAGAAAATCCATGTTCAAGGGAAATTTGATCCATATACAAAGTCGATAATTTAGAAAATGAAAAAATCCAATAAACATGGATTTTTGAACAAACTGAGGGCCCTACGAAAAAAATGTTGAGAATCAAAATTGTAAAACTTGAAATTCTCTTTTTGCTAAAACCAATAGTTTTTTCTATGAGGCTTACTTTCCGAGATTTTTGCTGTCGGTTTTATTTTTCATTTTCACAACCATCGACCTTGCATTTGAACCACCCTGTATGTATATAAACAACAGTTTCAGTACTGAAATCTACGATGCATCAATCTTTCAAGTTTTTTGCAACAGTTAAAACATTTTTCTTTAAATTTTACTGGATTTTTTTCTTTGAAAAATCTTTTTAGAAAAGGAAAAGCAACTAATAGCTAAATGGAGTTGAAACCTATCAAAAAAATCTATTAAAATCTTTAAAAATTTAATAATTAGGTAATTTTCGTACTCACAGTTGGAAACGTTTACGCAGAAATAATTTAAATTTTACTTTAATCGAATAATCCGTCTGTTTAAAAATAAAACGAGCAAAAATCTAGAACAACAATCGCAGCAGATATGAAAAAACACGAAGCAATTTAATTTAATTAATCGAGAAGGTATTATAGCCTGATAAAGTTCAGTTGAAATGATAGTTCAGTTAAATTTCTCTCTCTTTCCCTAATCAATTGGCTCACAAACGATAAAAAACATTAAAAATGATGCTTTGAAATATAATTTATACCTACATACGTAAAAAATTGAAAACAATTTTGTTATCGAAACTTACACTCGAGAAAAAAATCACTTTACTCGGAACTAATCATAGGACACGAAACCCCAAAATTCGACCACATTTCCATCACTCTCTTACCCCAAAAAACTCACATAATCGCAACACGAGCAATCTTCCAAGGTTAATTGTTCAATATACGAATGCACAATGGAAATAACTTCACATTACCTTAAACAATCACGATCGAAAAAAGGTAAAAAGGCCCAAATATCTAATATTATTAGACGTAAAATCAATAAAAGAAACCTGCACACGAGTGAAAATTCGCCGGTATACGCGTAAATACGAGTATGTGAAACGTTCGGTGGCGGAGGGTTGACATCCTTAAATGTTATTTCCGCGATAATAAAAATAATCATCAAGCTTAAATGCCACGCTCGGAAAAATCGCATAGGTATAAACTTGGGTAGCGAATACAAACGCACGACAAAAAATTACAACAATCACAACAAAATCATAGATATAAATACCTGAACTTTACGATTCGGATAAAAATTCATAACTTAAAACCAAATAAATCGTGTTTTTTCGCGTATTGTAGTAAAAGTAACGTAGTTATATCCCGACTAAGGCAACTTTCTGATCCGTCGATTAACGGCCGTACGAAGGAAGACTAAATAGTGAATACCAAGGAACACGCGAGAAGTCGACAACCGTCAGGTATTTATAATGGAAAAAGTGGGGTTCATTATTTTTACGTGTAGTACAGGCAAGAAAACGCACATATATATGGAGCTATTGTACATATACTCGTAAAACCGACAAGCATCGTCGATGTTCTATAATCACTGACGCTAACCGACACAAAATTTGACATTAAAACATTGTATGGTATAAATAAATTCGTACATGTTTCGATAAGTGTACTCTAGCGATGTCCGATGGAAGCATGAAGCGACTTGTGAGTCATTTTCGGCCACTCCGGGTGTCCGGCGAGCCTACCATCTTTCTGGTAAAGTTCAAGGTCATCGACTATTCGCGCTTCTAACCGGTTCATTTCACATCGATCTGATTACAATATGCAATGGTTATGGTGGAAAACCCGACGATTTTTCGATACTTTCGGATTCGCATCTCGTTGGATTGATGATCAATGATTCATCGCGTAGAATATATTGTCTCGTCGGTATCTTACGTCTATTGTTATTTCGATTCCGAAGCGTTTCCAATTACTAACGCAGATGATTGCTGATGAAGTGATGATGATACAGTTCCATCGCGTCAACGTCCACGTCGAGTAGGTACTTAATTTTAGAAACTGCGAAACAGTCGAACGAGCTGTGACGTCAGGAGAACCTGGGTAAACCGCAACTTAATCATGAAGATATAATACACGAATAATTCACTTTCGTTAGATTATCTAACAATATCTACTTATACAGGGTGTTCAGAAGCTAGTGCACCGCCTTCAAACCAAAGATGCAGCTACCCAAACTATATAAGTGTATGCTTGTTTGCCAACCCCAGGATTTGAAGGGACAAAGTTATGAACGAATAACTCCGTCGATAATATAGATAGGCAATTTTTTTTCAAACTTTCTCGTAGAGCTTTTCAAGCTCTATAAAATGATTTATATTCATGTTTTGCCTGACTCTAAAATTGAAGGAGCTGCAATGATTTGAAAATTTGCAGGCTTTGTAACTCCTTCAATTTTCAAGTGATGCAAAAATTTGCCAGTCACTTTTTATTGAGCTTTTTGAGCTCTAGGTAAAAAATGAGCTAATAATTTTTTAGCATAACTCTAAAATTGAAGAATCTACAATCATTAAAAATATGAAAAGTAACATTAAGATAAGTAGGGCGAACTGAGCCACCGGAGTATCTGGGCTATGCCCTTCTTGTCCTTCTCAAACTCCCCCAAAACTATCTTGGCGAAATTGATGGTTGCAAGGCATCATAACAACTGGCATACGGTTCCCAACTCACCGTGAGGAGGCACCAGACCTTTTAATTTTTTCACTCAAAATTGCTATTTACAACATAGGCCATCCACCATTTTCAATTCGCCTTTCCCCACTTGGTTGCAACACATTTCATATGTTTTTGTGATTTATTGGTTCAGAGAGGATAAAAGTACATGCCTGATACAGTGATTGATGTGAAACAGACTCAAAAATTCCGTTGTGGAAGATTTGAAGCAATATATTTGTAGCCTAGTTGCCTCACGTAAGTTTGAGCTTTGAGGCAACTGGGTCATGGTGCTTGGGGAACTGGGCCACCATGAAAAGTCACGAATTTTCAAATGTTTTAGCATAGAATATGCTTTTGCTGGGTAATTCCGCGAAAAAGGTGACGAAATTCTGCGACAAAAATACGTGGCGATGACTTTTGGACATTTCGTCAGACTTTTTTGGACTTGGAAAAATTTTCAGATTTCTATTGACTTTTTGAACTTGGAAAATTTCAGAGATAATTCTGATTTTTAGACATTTTGTCAGACAAACAATTTAGCCTTTTTGAATTTAAAAAATGGACTTTTAGACATTTTGTCAAACTTTTTTGGAATTGGAAAAATCTTCAGATTTCTATTGACTTTTTGGATTTGAAAATTTTTCAGTGATAGTGCTGACTTTTTGACATTTTGTCAGACAAATGATTTGGACTTTTTGAATGTAGAAAATTTTAGAAATCAGGGCAGCTTTCTGATATTTTGTCAGGCAGACTTCTTGGATTTGGAAAATTTCAGATATTTTGCTAACCTTCAGCCATTTTGTCAGACTTTTTTGGAATAGAAAATTTTTAAGAACTCAAATGAATTTTTGGACTTGAAAAAATTCGAGAAAGTTCAAATTAGACATTTTGTCAGAGAGCTTACTGCCCAAGGTTGACTTTTAGACATTTTATCGGACTTTTTTGAATTTGGAAAAATTTACAGACTTCTACTAACTTTTTATACTTAGAATTGGATTTCGAAGAATTTTCAACAAAATTCCATTACGAAAATCTGTTACAATAAATTTAAGATATTTTCTTTTTTGAACTTGGAAAATTTTTCAAAATTCAAATGACTTTTTGGGCTTGGAAAATTTCGAGAAATTTTCAAATATCATTACTTTATGGACTTGAAAAATTCAATGGGCTCAACGTACTACATTATGTTTTATACTCGTACTCGTACTCGTAGTTTCATGGTTAGTATGGGAATGCCGGAAACTTTTTGTTGGATGAATTTCAAAAAGACATTCATGTACAAATATACCCACTTGAAGAGTGAATCTACAGGGTGTCCCGGAGCTGATGACTTTCCTTCCACTGGGTAAATAGGCAACCTATCCCGAGTCCAAGTCGGTATGTTTGACTACCCTTGGAATTAAAAGGGGCAAAGTTATACTCTTGAGAAATGAGTTATTTTTCAATCTTGTTTATAATTTTTGATTGCTTATAAAATTTTAACCATGATAGGTAGAGGGTTGCGGTTTACGCCATTGGAAGGAGCATTCGTTTTAGTTTTTTTTCATGCAAAAGTTTTTTGGGTTAGTTGATCGGGGAACCCCAATCGCTGATAAAATATTCAAAAAGACACAAAAAAATTTCAAATTTTTTCAAATTTTATTGAAATACTTGAAAATTTTGCATATCAATATACCATTATTATGAACTCAACTGGTGTGAAAATAGTTGCTCTTTCCAGTGGCGCAAACCCCAGTCTTCTACCTTGCTCGAGTCAAAAGTTATGAGTGTTTTACTTCAAGAGCAACATGAAAAAAAAATCACTTTTTTCCTTCAAATTTTATAATTTTGACCAAAAAAATGATTTTTTTACATGTTTTTCTTGAAGTAAAACACTCAAATTTTTAAAATTATTGTATCTCCTTCAATTTTAGAGTTAGGCAAAACATAAATATAACTTATTTTGTAGGGCTTAAAAAGTTCTACAAGAAAGGTTAAAAAAAATTGCTTATCTATATTACTAGCGGAATTAAGACGTTTTGAAACATCTATCATAACTTTTCCCCTTCAAATCCTGGGATCGGCGAACAAGCTAACACTTATGTAGTTTGGGTAACTGCTTCTCTGGTTTGAAGGCGTTGTACTACTATTGGAACACCCTGTACCATCTTTCACTTGATATTTTCTACTCGGTGTTTTTTATCGATCAAAGTGGTCATCGGTATCGTATTCGATCATGGATACTAACCGAATGACGTTAAATGTACCTACGATAAAAAATGAAAGGTGAAAAGTAATCTTACGATTAATTTCCATAATGAAGAAGAACATCTATAATTGAATATAATTACGGTCATCGGGGTAAATTTCTCTTCAACACGTTCGTTAGTATCTCATCACTTAATAACTTCGACGTAAGTTCGAATTAAATAAACCCACCCTTTATATAAAGTAAAGTACTTATTGTAGAAAACCGAACGCAACAGTTCAAGGCCATCTTTACGATAAATTTGTTTACGCGTAAGGTTCCCCAAATAAGTGTACGATGAAAAGATAGCGGAAGTAGGACTAGGTTATTTGTGATAATTTTTAATTACGTCAGTTTCCAACGCGCACACGATCTTCTCCGGCGATATCAACTTGGCGAAATCGGATCCAAAATAAAAAATCTTTAGGTACAATTATCCGCGAAAATGGAACATTGTACTCTATCTTTCTTACTCCCTATTTCCTCTTCAGGTAAGATAATAACAAATAGGATGATTGCGTGACCGATGGTTGTTAAATGTTCACCGGAGTTTGTGTTCCCACCTACGTACACCGTAAACGAATACACGCCACTGTTAATATCGAATAAAGCGGTTCCCGCTTTGTTGCTTAATTTTTTGAGAACTGATTTCAACGTCGAGTCGATGTAGATATTTATACCGAGGTATTGTTTTTTCTCCTATTTTGCTCCAATTTCGTAGGTATCGGTTTTTATACGATACCTATCGAACTAGAGTTTCAAAAATAGCCTAATTGTATCATTGTAGAATTAGATAAATCATATGAGACACGATGATTACTACTTGGTACGAAATACCGATCAAAACGAATGCACCTGCGGCGACTAGGATTAAAAAGTTCGATCAGGGTCATGTTTTTTTTTTTTTTTTTGAGAAAATGTGTATTTTTATGACGCAGGTACGTAGGTGAATGAAATATGAATATGCAACGTCAAAGTGGGTATTCGTAAACAGTTTTTGTAATTGAATGTTTTCTTCGTATTTTTAAAAATAAACTAAATAATCAATTTAAGCTTTTCTGGAATCACGTAAGTACTCATACATTTGAAAAGGTTTTTTTTACAAGAATTTGTTCCAAAAGACGAAGTTTTTACAATTGTTCTGGCTATGCTTACAATTACACCTAGAAAAGTGGGCAATTGTAAATGTGAACATACGTAATTTTAATGAAAATCTGTTGTTTTTAGTAGATCTAAGATTTAGAATATTGAAAAACAAAAAGAAAATACCTTGAGAATAAAACCAAATTTTCACAAGAGTGATTCTCCAAGTGTTTTAAGCCAAGTTGGCCAATTATTGTTGTACATTGGATGTCTTGTTTATACTCGTAGTTACCAACTTTGACCTTAGATATTCGAGAGAAAAAAAAAGAGTACGTACTGGTAGAAAGATACCGAGTGCTTAAGTGTGGCCAAAAAATATACAAAGAGTTGCCCTGTAACAAAGCAAATCTAGATATCAAAACAAGTTGATAGATATACCTAATAATAAGTACATGTAGGTACTAGATAGAGGTACTAATGAAGGTGGGCTCAAACAAGAATAAAATTTAAAAAATCAGCTGAAACCACGTAGTCATTGGCGTGAACATAAACATTGTTTCAACGCAATTCATCTAATCGAATTATCGACTGCACTGCAACGTAATACTTAGCATGTCCAACTAATTTAAACGAATGAATTCCAAATTACCTACACAGCAGCAGCGTTCGGCAAAATCCGGAGAAAAAATATGTAAAATCAAAATCCGAAATCCTTGTCATATTTAGATTTGAAACCTAAAATTCAAAATCCATCTCACAGATGGATTTAAAATCCAAAATCTGAAATCCTTCTCAAAGCTGGATTTAAAATCCGAAATCCAAAATCCGAAATCATTTTACATTTTCTTACCAAATTTTGATACTAGATGCAGTCAATTCTAATTTCGAAGTACCTAAGTAAATCAATTAAATAAGAATGGGAAAAAAGTATTACGAATATGACAGTAAAATACCAGTGACATAGCCAGACAGTCAATTGAGGGAGGGATGGGAGGTCATCGCGGGGGGAAAATGAAATTTCAGATAAAATTTTTAAAAATGGGCAGATACACATTATTTGGTTAAAAGAAGCGAATGTATTGCGCCCAAGGGAAGCAAGAGCGAAAAATTTGCAGAAAAGGGCATTTAAAAGCTTGAATCTCATCATTTTTTTGAACTTTTCAGTCGTCAAAGGATGTATCCAACGTCCAGACCCTCTGGACACAACATCATTAGGTATCGCGATGACTTGAATAATTTTTGATTCTAAATCATAACTTTTTCCCTTTTCATTTATTAAAATCGTGAACTTTTTTATAACATCAAAATTAAATTACGATTTTAAAAATATTTTTAGATATCGTACCTACTAAGTAAGAGTTTTTATTCAAGGTCATGATTTTTTATAAAAAATTTCGAATATTTTGTGATTTCGGCCCTAAGGTGGGGTATTTATACGATTTTAAAATCAAGTGAATTTTTAATAACTTTAAAATCAAATTTTTTATTTTGCTCAAAATCGTGATTATTTTGACATGGGATTTTGATACAAAATTTTATCCTTATTGCAACTTAAAAATCAAAATGTTGCATTTTTTCAAATTTCAGATCAAAATACGAGTTATGATTTCAGAAAAATTATTTGTAAATCGAAAATTGTCACAAAATTTTAACATAATTTCAGGTTTTAGAAATTTCTTCATTCTGGCATTAAAATAATAGCATTTTTGTGACTTTTGAATCAGAATAAAAATCAGAAATGTTGGATCAAAATTCGGGACTTATAAATCAGAAGAATATCATTTGTGACGTGACCGACTGACAGCTAGAAGGGGGCTTTACGTACGTCTAAAAGATCGATTTTGTTTCTTTTCGATTTTACTGCCAGTAGAGGAACCTATTCAGGTACCAAAGTGCAAAATCTAAGAAAAAACAGTCGTGTAATTTTTTTATCAAAATAATACTAAGAAATATTGGTCAAAATCATGACTTTATTTTGATATTGATCTTACATTTTGATTTTTTCAACTTTGTAATCCAAACGTTGCAATTTTTATGAATGTAGATCAAAGATCAAATACCTCTTGAAAAATAAATTTCAAGTTGAAAATTGAAATTAAAATTTGATTTTTCATTCCAAATCTCAGAAAATTTTCATCAGTGGAATCAAAATAATAGCATTGATGTAATTCTTGGATCAAAATAATGATTGAAAATATTGGTTGAGAAATCGTGACTCTATTTTGACTTTTATTTTAAATTTTGATCTTCTCTACTTTGAAATTTCAAAACTGAAATACTAGTGATTTTAGATCGAAATAACCGTAGATAGCAGAAAAATTATTTTAATTCAAAAATTGTCACAAGATCTTGACTTTGGATATTTGAACTTTTGGAACTGCACAAACTAATTGGTAACTGCCTGTTAGGCGAGGGGGGGGGGACTTTTACTGCAACTCTAAATCGTTCTAAAACAACTAATCATTCATTTAAATAGGTAGCTAAAAATTGGTTTAGTTTTTACTATTGACATTTCTGTTCTATGAGACTGAAAATTTGCAGCTATAAATGTGGCGTTCTATAGGAAAAGGGTCCGAGTTGTCACAAAAACCGTTTTCGAGATATTACCATATTCTGAAACTAGATGAAATTACCTTTCAGAATATGGTAATATCTCGAAAACGGTTTTTGTGACAACTAGGACCCTTTTCCTATAGAACGCCACAAATCAGCAAGTTCCTATTTGAATACGTGCTTTCGTCTTTTATTTACTGGCATATGAATGAATATTGAATTATGCACTTCTAAAATATTCAGAATTTTATTAATTTGTCTCAAATTCTCATTTTTTATTAATCGAATCAAATTGCTCGTTCATCTGCTTTCAACGATGGTGAAGAATTAATAAAATTCAGCTTAAGTTTGTGGAATGATTAGAAAACCGTTTCGATCGGTTAAATAGGCTGTGACCTAATACTTGGATTTTATTTCGAATTCCAATTATTTGTTCTTCAATTTTCTAAAAATTCATCCCAAAATTGATAAAATTGATTTTAGTACTGGATAATAACACGAATTTGGGGTTACTTCTGAATACGAATTATCTCAGTATGAAATTACCTATACGTTCGCTTTTCCATACTCTTCCAACTTCACAATAACTTTCCAAAACAGGAATTCACCTGTAGAGTATAAAAATATATACGAGTACTCTACTCCGTAAAACACGCTAGCGAACCGAGTTTAAGGAATATTTCAGCCTGGGTAAAATTTCCTTAAAAAAGATTTATTTGTCTCGTACGTACTGCGGCAGTAAACCGGTGACAGAAAAAATCACAAAATGCATGTTACATTCCGTAAAGCGGCAAGAAATGTCACGAACAGCCCTTGATCGTCCGCCGATAACGTACGTATTTGCACGAATACTCCGCCTAATGTGTAGTCTTTTTATTTACATTTGAAAACGCACCGAAAGAATTAGTAAGCTTTTAAATTTCATATAATTTTCAATTGAACGACGCAGGTATATAAGTTAGTGGCGCATCTAACCGTCTGAAAATATTTTTACGAAAATTTTCCACCAATTTTATTACGATCAAAAGAAAAAAAAGCGAGCGGATTGTCGAATTAGGTTAGGTTAACGACCTGATGGTTTTATAACTTTCTTTCTTATCGCCGAGTACCGGTATCGGGGGTGGAAATCATAATAATAACTGTTACGATCACTACCCGAGCAACACCACCTAACAACATTTCCTTCTATAATATTTATGTATCGAAACAACGAAAAGGTCTTCTTCGGGCGACTCCAGCAGTCCATCGAGGTCGAAAAAAAATGATTACGAGTTCGTTCCTCATTCCGGATGCAAATCGTATCGTTTGGGTAGGTATTAATGAGTTGTTCTCACGATAACGACTATTTTAAAGGTCAATATTTGCGTTAAAATACCTCTTTCTTATGTTCCTTATTACGATGCTTCAGCTATGAAAATATTTCAAAGCGTGGGGTGTATAGCGATTACAATTCTAGTAATGAGGTAGAAAAAACCACCGAAGGGTTCAAAAGAACAGATAAGAAAGAAAAGTGAATTACAGAACTAGGTTATTGGTTGCATTCAAGGATAAGTTTCATTTTCAACTTTAAAATGTTAAAATATACATCGCCCTGTACTGATATAATTATTCTTACGATTTTGGAATCATTTTAGCATTAAAGTTTTAGATAAAACAGTTGAAATTCTAGTACAACAAAGATAGGTATGAATCTGTAATGAGTATTGTTTGGCATTACGAATATTTCTTTCACGTTTGGAATAGAAAACTAAAATAAACCATAATAATTATTTGTTTGATCAACAAACCCTGAATGATATGATAACATCAATATTTGTTACCATTATGACCACGTCAAATTAAACGAAAATAACGAGGGAATATACGTTTTCTCGTATTCTTTCTCAATTCGTTTGGATTTCAGAGCATATTTATCAAGAAGAATTATTTATAGTTGAAAAATGACGAATAAATAATTTCTCAAAGAGAAACTAGCACCAGTACTTGATACTAAGTCAAGCAGTTAAGTTTCTACGTGAGTGTTCTATTAATAATAATGAGAAATACGAATGACGAAAACAATTTTCTACGTTACCATTTCCTTAGCTTGTACATCTTGAAAATAATGAATATCTTTTCCGTCAATCAAAAACCGCCCAGTTCCCGGATAATAAGCGGTTACACTAACTATCGAAGTTTTCCTATGGATATCTAGGAGCAAAAAAATTGTCATACCAAGAAAAATATAAATCAATGGGTACAATTACAATAATAGTAATAGAAACTATAATAATACCGTCAACTGTAACTTTTTTTCTGCCATCTTCTAAAACTTCAATCTGAAATACATAAACGATTGTAGATAAATATGCGCAAAGTGTTTTCGAAAACAAGCCAACAAAATGAGTGAAATATTTACATTCTGCGCTTTGACGTTGCTTACAACCGTGGAAATGAACTCGATATAATTATTCACAAAATCGCTCACTTTAGAACCATACGAATGTTCGGTAATAACTTTCAATGTGTTGATTAGATTGTTGTACTAAAAAAAAAACACGACAAAATTTGACCATTGTTTTTTCAAAAAAATTATACTTATATAAATAAAAATAACTAGATCAACTAACCTCGTATACGTTGATATTTTCCTTGAGTTTGATTGACATATCGTGTAGCGACATCCATCGTAAAGCTTTCATATCGCTAATAAAAATGATCAAAAATTAGTTTGAAAATTCTGATTGAAGAAGTAATAATGAGGTTCTTACATCGGAGAGTACATATCACCATTCTGTTTACCAGCAATAACTTCATCTTCAAAATCATTGAGTTGATTTAAAACTTTAACAGCTTCCTAAAACAACATATATAACTCATTAGTATTCTGAAGGTATATTAAATCAATGAAAATGTCGCAACGTACACTTATGTGCTGATATAAATTCGGAGCGCTGGTATAAAAAAAAGGATGGTAAGGTCTGCCTGCTACATCGAAAGAAGCTTCTTTTCTGGCTGGATATATTTCTTCGGGGGGTTTCATGATAGGCTTTGAATCGGGTTGAAATAGTCCGCATGGAAACAAATACTCTATCGATTCCTGTAGAATATCAGAAACAATGGTAATTATAAAATTCATTTCAATCGTACGGCGCATTACTATGTAATACTTACATCAATATCTTGTTGAGTGAACGTTTCCGGAGCTCGTCCCATCATATTTGCTAAATGCCTTTTACCAACTTCGAATTGATGTCGCTCTTCGTCCATGAATTTCTCTGAAATGAAGAAATAATATTTGAAAAATTATATTGAAATTGTAACGGGTAAACTATTACCAAGACTTACGCCAAGCAGTAACTTTTTCCAAGTGATGTTTCATAGCTCGACTGATTTGTTGTTTTTTTAACGGTTGATCTTCAATTGCAGGAGGATCCGATTCTGGTTCAATGGATGGCACCTTATCCATCATGCTGTAATAAACGGCGTTCTGGAAAAATGTAAATGAATTCGAAATATATTAAATTACGAGTCGATGAAACAATGCCAATTTAGTATACGGGGCAATTCCTATGTTTTGCCATTCAAAATATAGAAATACTGCTGAAATATTTACCTGTAGGTTAATCCTTGGGAAAGGGTGTTTCAAAAAGGACGCGAAGTATTTATTCATTCTGGCTAATTAGAAGATTCGGCGGTTCTGAAAAAAATATTTTATCAAGTTTTTCAATCAGGTGACATAACACAGTGACTATTTGTAAATATTTGCTTTAAATTTTCACAATTCTTTCAAATTCTTCATACATTCATGTTCCGGTGAAAAAATTTGATAAGGGAAAGGGACAATCTATATTAGTTAATTTTCCTATTTCGGAATTGTATTCGAAGATTTTGTGGAGCCATTTAAAGTTCCCCCTCCAGCCCCTTCAAAACATTCCTATATACTCCGGTGGCGGTGGGGACGGGGCGGATTGCATCATTCTTATCAATATCAAAGAAATCGTCAGACATCAATCGAAATTCAAAAATCAGCCCTTCTGAATCTGCATTACAAATTTACAAGTATTGAAGTGCTTTTTTTGTTTTCTAGAGACTTTCCGATCCAGGTTATTTAAGAATTTCTTCGAATTACCAATTAAATCGTATCTCCCGGTACTACAATGACTGTAGCTCCTATCATCAAGAAAATACCAGGGAAACCTGTGAGATTCGAAAACGAGAGAGATGGCTATCTAAATCTCTCTGCAATGAGCAAACTGGAGCTACTGGATTCACTAGAAAGAGAGAAGAAACTACTCAATAATAAGTATGCATTTACAATGTTGCTTCTACTTTTTGTAAATTAGATTCTTATTCGAAGTACATTTTTCACAGAAAGTTTATCGATAAATTACCTGATAAAGGTGAGAAAATTAAGAATTTACACCTCAAAATCGAAACTGAATTGAAGAAAAGGGACGAACAAGATAAACTCTGCAGTTTGATATCGAATTTAAGCGTAAATGAATCTAAATCAGCTCTTAATAAACTCGAATGGACTGGGACATGTGATTCATCAAAAGATTGTGAAACTGAGAAAGATGTCGAAGGTGTGATAAAAAATGAAGCGGATCCACTTCAAATTCTAGCCACTCATTCTGGCACAAGCGCATCCAATAAGAAATTGCTTAGGTTAGTATTCATATTTTTCTGATGTATGTATATTTGTTTTTACTTGAAATATTCGATGTTTTACAGAATAGAAGAATCTGAAACGCTCATAAAACCATCTGATTTAAGCACAAATCATGCTGCCGAATTGGAAATTGATTTATACGCTCAACACTTATGCCGTCTAGTTGATAATAAAGGAGAAAAGCCTGAAAGAAAATTTTATCCTAATAAGTCGCTGAATAAAACATTCGTCAAAACTACATCAAGTAACAAAGAACCTGAAAGTTCGGCGGCTTATGTTCCTAAAAATATTTCCGGTCAAACTAAATTTTTATCATTAGGAGAATCCATCATAGTTCATCAAGAGCAAATTAAACATCTCAAGGTGCTTTTTAGTATTCTTGCTTGAATTCGTCTTTAAATTGTTATTAACAAGGCGTAATAATTGTATGATATTTACAGGAAGTTGAACTGAATAACGCTGTTGGAAGACTGATGCAAAAATTTACTGTGAAGACTAGATTACCTAAAAGCTGTATTGCTTCCTATCGAGAGCAAGATTCTGATGTCAGTGATGATGAGGATAGTTATGTTAGTGAAGAAAATTCCGAAGAAGAATACGGCGACGAAGAAAAGGTTTCTAATTTGAGTGATGTAGATTAAGAATACTGTTTCAAATTAAACTTTTTGTTGGATAAAATCATCTCAAATTGATAAAATTTTTCTCGGGTAGGATATTTTTAAGTGAGATCCCAGAATAGTTTAAAACAATTGTGATATTTTTATTATACCTAAATCCTAATTACACATTTTATTTTATTGTTATAGAATAGAAATTAATTTTTACTTGAAGAGTGCAGTTAATGTGTAATTATTTTTGAATTCTGATTTAAACCATTTTGTATTTTATATTCAGAGAAAATAAAAGATGAAATTTCAAGTTTGCAATTAATGTATCATTTAAATTAATACTAGGTATCTTCTCGGAAATTGAAAAATATTTTTTCGAATGTTGTAATTGTAGAAAAAAAAATAAAATAAAAAATGCCAACCAATTTGGTCATCAAGCCTAGTCCACCTAGTCACTTTGGTATTGAACATGTAGTGTTCGTGTATTCATTACCAGAGAGCAGCAGATAATTATTTTTCTTTATCATAAATTTTCAAATCTTGTAGGCCTGGAGAATGACTTGTACACTGCAATCATCGAAACCCGTCAACTATATGATGCGTTGGAATATACCATAAAAAGTTGAGTTTAATCGTATTAATTTCCTTTAATTTTATTTGTTATTAATTTTTTATGAATCGAGTGATAATAAATTAATTGAACGATTGATAATTACCAAATATCTCAACCAAAGTAAGAACTTCAAGTAGTTATTATTCAAGTTTTCTTTTCATATCTCGAGTGATTAAGTTTAATAATTTTCAATTCTTTCAAAAAAACAATAATTTCAAGAATTTCGCTCTGTTGTTAACTCTATTCATTGTGTGGTCATATTCGTAGCAAAACGTGTGTCTGTGCGATCATTTTGACGTAGCAATTTTATCATGTTTGCGTATTTGTTTCAAAATCCCAATTGTCGTAATTGAGAAAGTTGTCAAGACAATCGTTGATAATTTTGCTGATTATGTAAATTCATCCTTGAAACTCAGTCTACTTTATTATAAGTTCTAGGTAGTAGAATAGCGATGATTTCACCGAATATTTGTGTTTATTTAATGATGATTTTTTTTGAATTTCCACAGGTTCCAATGCGTCATATTTCATGCATTTAGTACGTAGAATATAAACTTTCGTTGAATAAGGAATGATATTTAGCAAGTTTAATTTTCCATAAATCTTCCGTGAAGAGCCATGTTTCCGCCTAGAAATCCACCTTATTCCGGAACGAATAATTTACCAAATGTTCCGGCTACCAGTCAAAATGCTCCTTTGTATACAAATGGTGCTATGTATCCGAATCACAATACCTCTCCGGCGTATCCACCAACACAACCACAAGCTGCTTACGCCAGATCACAATTACAATCTCCGCTGAGTGCTGGCAATAAACAAAACTACCCAAACATGCGGATGTCAAATTATAATCTATCGGATCAACAAAATGTACAACCTGCACCTCACGTTGGAAATTCAGCAATGCCGAATTACGGTGTTCCTTCGCAAAATCAGCAAATGCAAATGCAACAACCACAAGTTGGAAGTCAGCCACCTCCGAATAGTAATCGAATGTACCAAGTTAATGGATATCCGCCACCTCAAGCTCCGGCTCAAAACTATGGCCAATATCCGCAAGCTGCGCAGCAATTTAATAATAAATATCCACCACCTGTAAGATTTTCTTCTAATTTTCAAAAAAAAATTGGTACCTATTAGAATTTTATTAGCATGGAATTTTATGTTACAGTCGGGAGACCAAATGATTGATCCAATGGCTAGGCAGTTCAATAATTTAAGCGTCACAAAACAGGGTTTCCAAAACTTGAGGGTAAGTAGTTCACAAGCACTTTATGAATTAATCTATTGCTCATGTTACTTATATTTTTTTACGTATGTTCCGTGAATTCATTGATTTTTTTTTCAAATTAGGGCATAGATTCCTGCGACCTGTTACGTATGCGAGATATATTACCGCAACAAAAAATTCAAGCTCCAAGCATACATTTACCTCAAGAGGTGTCATCTGATTGTAATTGTAATCCTGAGTAAGTAAATTAAAACTTTTGTAAATCTTAAATTACGATGTTGCGTTCGTTTCATTACCTAATTTTTTTCTCATTTTTTAGTGTATTCCGGTGCACGTTGACGAAAATACCAGAAACAAAAAATTTGCTGGATAAATCAAGACTACCATTGGGTATACTTCTTCATCCATTCCGTGATTTAACAGTAAGCCTAAAGTTGTGCTTTCTTTATACTGTAATTTTTCATTTTTCCAATTTTCTAACTCGTATAAAATTTCAGCATTTATCTGTGATTCAATGCAGTACGATAGTCAGATGTAGGTCTTGCAGGACGTACATAAATCCGTTTGTTTACTTTATCGATAATAGACACTGGAAGTGCAATTTATGTTTCAGAGCTAACGATTGTAAGTTGGAAGTACTGAAATTATAAGTTAATAAACGTATCGAATAATATTTAATCGAACTTATATTTCAGTACCAGACGACTTCAGATATAATCCGGTTACAAAAATGAACGACGATCCTTTACGTCGACCAGAAGTTAAAAACGCTACCATAGAATTCATCGCTTCTTCAGAATATATGGTGAGTTTTTTATTTTATTTTAATTTAGATGGGAAACAAAATTATCATTGTGTGTTTCAGGTGAGGCCACCTCAACCAGCTATCTATCTTTTTATTCTTGATGTATCCCGTATTGCCACTCAAACCGGATATCTTTCAACTGTATGCGAAGTTTTATGCTCAAACTTGAGCAAACTACCTGGAGATACGCGCACATCAGTTGGATTCATAACCGTTGACTCTGCAGTACGATTTTACGATTTAGGAGAAATGTTAAATCAACCCCATGAACTTATAGTTACCGATGTGGACGGTAAGTTTACTGATAATAAATACAGCTTCTATACAATAGAACAAAATATTTACAAATCACATATGTACAGATATTTTCATTCCATCTCCGGAAAACTTGATCGTTAATTTGCACGAACAATTCGAACTTATCAAAGATCTGTTGGAACGGATCCCAGAGAAGTTTAAAGAATCATATGACACCAATTGTGCTCTCGGAGCTGCTTTACAAGCTGCATATAAATTAATGGTACGTATTGATTTGAATTTTCGGGCGAATTGTATTCTCATTGTTGAATCAATTTATAGGCACCAACTGGCGGCAGAGTGACTGTTTTTGTGTCCTGTTTGCCAAATTACGGACCGGGAGCATTGAAACCGCGAGAAGATCCCAGCCAAAGAGGCAGTAATAAGAGTTCTAATTTAAATCCAGCTACAGATTTTTACAAAAAATTGGCATTGGATTGTAACAGTCAACACGTGGCTATTGATTTATTTGTTGTTAATGCTCAGTTTGTCGATTTAGCAACAATAAGTAAGTGTTCAATTAACTCATCTGAACTTAAGGCTACGTAATAACCGTCATATTTGTTATAGGTGGTATATCTCAAGTATCAGGAGGATGTATGTATCATTTTCCTTTATTCAATAATAAAAATAACAAAGACGTAGAAAAATTGGTCAAGAACTTCGAACGGTATTTGACGCGAAAAATTGGTTTTGAAGCTGTAATGCGAATGCGTTGTACAAAGTGAGTAATTATAATACAGTCGCAATTGGAACTTCCGTGCGCGTTTGAGGTTGAAAGCAATTTTATGGTAGATTCGTAATCTAGGACGCATTTTTAAAAAAATAAGCTGGAATTCCATTTTTTTAAGGCCCCCCACCCCTCATCCGAGGACCCACCCCCTTCCTCTTACAAAAAATACCTATGGCAATTATTGAAAAAATTTTCAAACAAAAGTTTTGTATCATAACCCTGCAAATATTTTTGATCATTGGGAAATTTTTAATCAGACGGTCCCTCCCCTCCAATTTTACAGAATACGTATGTAAATCAGTAAAATTAACATTGAAAACATTCATGAAAAAATTTTCAATAACAGCCATAGGTATTTTTTGAAAAGGGGGAGAGGGTGAACCGTCGGATGGGGGGGGGTGATTTTTGGTACACGTGCTCTTTTTATGATTCCGAACAATTTTTGTTATTTGAAAAGGTATTCAATTTCGCATAATTTTGATGTAAAACGTGAAAAACTGAATTTTCACTCATTTTGAAATTATAATTTGCAAAATTGGCGGAGAGGAAGGGGTCAGATCGAAATTTTTCATATAACCAAAATTATTTACAGGTGTGTGATGAATAATTTTTGTTTGAAAATTTTTTTAATTGGGGCCTTAGGTACAGAGATAGGAAGATTTCTTGCAAAGAGGGCCTTAAAAAAATGGAACTCCAGCTCATTTTTAAAAAAATACGTCCTAGATTACAAATCAAACATAAAATTGCTTTTAACCTCAAATGCGCACGGACGTCTTTTTTTTCCGTTTGCGACTGAACTAAATTTGTTTTGCTCACGTTTTAAAATGATCACGAATTAAAATATTACTTTGTTATTCAGAGGCTTGTCGATTCATTCATTCCACGGAAACTTTTTCGTTCGCACAACCGATTTATTGGCTCTCCCTAATATTAATCCGGATGCTGGATTCGGTATGCAGGTTTCAATAGATGAGAGTTTATCTGACCTACAAACCGTATGTTTTCAAGCTGCGTTATTGTACACGTCTAGTAAAGGTGCCCTATTCATTGCGATATTTGATTTATTTGGAGTTATGTCACATTATTTATACGTTTTTTTGAATATTAGGTGAAAGAAGAATACGAGTTCATACATTATGTTTACCAGTTGCCAATAATTTGCACGATGTTTTGTTATCTGCTGACCAACAATGTATTGCTGGACTGTTAGCGAAAATGGGTTAGAACAAAATAACATAAGAGGTCATTTTAAATTGTTTACATTTATATTCAACTGGATGTCAATTTTCTAGCTGTTGACAGGTCATTACAATCGTCGGTGGCAGATGCCCGAGAAGCGTTTGTAAATGCTGTCTGTGATATTTTAAGCACATACAAGATGGTTATTTCGTCTGGTCAACCGGGATCGTTATTTGCTCCAAATAATTTAACTATTTTCCCCCTTTACGTATTAGGATTAATGAAGAGTGTAAGTTGAAAGATTACCATATTTGAAAATTGAGTATTTAGAAATGATCGCTTTATCGTATTACCATAGGTGGCTTTCCGCTTGTCACAAAATACAAGAACGGACGATAGAGTATACGCAATGTATCAAATGAAATGCGCACCGTTAGATAGACTTGTACAAATCATTTATCCAGATTTGTATCTTTTAGTTAATCTAAGCGAGCAGGTATGTAAATATATACTAAATATATGCATCTTCACGTAGGTTTTTTGGTAATGTAATATTGTAAACATTTTAGCCTCAACAAGAAGTCGATGGCAAAGTGATCCCTATGCCGAGTATATTACAGTTGTCTGCTGAACGTGTCGATAGTACAGGTGTTTACTTATTGGATGATGGAGATTCTTTAGTCATTTTCATAGGCCACAATGTGCCACCTTTGATGTGTCAAAACTTATTCGGCTATTCGAATTTTGCTGTGATTCCGGATGATTTGGTGAGTCAACGTGTGTGAAAATTGAAAAAAAAATTGCTCTACGGTGTAATAATGGATGAATTATGAATTTTAGGATAATTTGCCTAGTATCGAATCAACTGAGAATAAGTTGGCAAATGCATTTATAAATTATTTACAATCGAAAAAACCAAATGAAGTCGTCGTTTATGTTATCAAGTAATGAATCTTAGTTAATGATTATTGATTGTTGGATGAATAGTTGAAAATAATAATTCTTTTTTTCAGGGATACTAATACAATGAGAACTAAATTTTTCGAACGGCTTGTTGAAGATAAAACTGAATTTGGAATTTCTTATTACGAATTTTTACAAAACGTTAGCTCTCAAATGAATTAAATGGTAAGTTTTATGTTGCTTATTTCAAAAATATTTTTATACCGTTATATTTTCATGAAATCGTTTATTTGCAGAATTCTATTACGTGAAACTTCCACCACCGTGTTCTGCGTCATGTAAATCTTTAAATCGAAGTGCCTCGTTATTTTATCGAACACACGTCTTTTTTAAACATTTCTATTCAGCATTTATCTCTTCATTTTAATTGAAGTTATCGAGTATTTATATTTAATTACAGAAAATTTACCTTATAAATGGTCGAAATGTTGGTACGAACGATTCACAGTGAAAAACGACTGCTTTATAGCAAACTCATCGTAATTTGGCGACGAGTGCAGTCGAATTATTGCTGTATTTTAATATTATTAGTGGAACAGTTTGTTGACGGTTGTTAGATGTATAAAAATTTTACGATTGTAATGTATAAATGTATCTATTTTATCATTAGTTTAGATCTATTTTATTTAATACCAAAATATCGTTGTACATTCGAAACTAAGATTATTTATTTTAGCTTATCAATATATTGTTATGAGGAAAATGTGTTATTTTATTGCAGCAAAATAAAAATCAATAAACTTGTGATTGATTTTATTTAAAACGAATTTTCATAAACGCAATAAATTGATTCTAATACTTGTAATCGAACAAGACAACTCGACCTGAAACGATAGTACATCTGTTACCCATCTATTGAAATAAAAAACAAATTTAAACAACGTACGTGTTATATTGAAATACAATATTTAACAAACTACATTTATCATCTTTTAATATTAAGATATTTTATTGAAACAATTCATCATCTTCTCCTTCCGGCGGTAAACCTAATTCTTCGTCAGTAAATGTACTTGGATCAGGTGGGTTGAAATCCAAGTGTCCAATTACCAAAGCAGGTTCATACCAAAGATTATAAAACACCCAAAACCATACCCCAATCTGCATCATTCTGACACCTCTCCATCTTATGTTGTCTTCAGGTATAGGTGGGATACTTAAACGATAGTTAGCTCCAGTATCAGCATAATGGTAAGCTCTACGGGGCAAGACACTGTTGGAAACGATGCTTCGATTTTTCAGTAGATTCTTTCGGATATGAGGAACAATTAATCTTAATGAGGACATGTCGAAAAGAATTCACATTACAGAACGTTAAACAGTATTTTTAGCAATTACATTCAAATGAAAATGTTGAGAGAAACAACGCAGACGAAAAAATTGAACGTCCTTTTGTCGTCTTCTCTAATCTAATCACTTGGTAATTTTCGAAAATAAACACGTCTGATGATAAACTGGATAAAAATACGTCATCATAATCGATAAATTAGTCTAGGAAACTGTGCTTTAAGGATATGGGAAAACAGAACAACTTAAAGCTTGCTTTTCCTTTTTTCAATTGGGATGAATGGGTGAGAAAAAGTGCGGTGGTCGTTGAAAGGAGAGATGCGAAGAGGTGTTATTTGTGTTTATCAAGTTTTATTTTTTATCACGAAAAACACAAAATTTTGGTTTTAGCTTTTGCGTTGTTTTTGCTTCAAAATTTGTCTTAAATTTATCTCGAAAATTAATTTGTTGCGCATCCTGTAAGGAAAAAAAAAATGTTTTCCAGTAATTCAAATCAATCGAAAGATTCGATGAATACGTCATCGAAGGCTGTAAAATTTGAAGAAACATTATTGACAGAACAACAAAAAAGGGATATCAAAGAAGCTTTCAATCTTTTTGATTACGAAGGACAAGGAAAATTGAAAACCAAAGAATTAAAAGTAGCCATGAGAGCTTTAGGTTTTGAACCGAAGCGAGAAGAAGTAAGAAAAATTTTACAAGACATGCACCGAGAAGGAAGTGAATTTCTTAGTTACAACGATTTTGTCACAATCATGTCTCAAAAGTATTCAGAAAAAGATGTAATGGATGAAATTCGAAAAGCTTTTCAATTATTCGACGACGATAACACCGGATATATTACTATTAAGAATCTGAAACGAGTAGCCGAAAAGTTGGGTGAAAAATTCAAAGATGAAGATTTGCAAGAAATGATAGAAGAAGCGGATAAAGATGGAGACGGTGCTATAAGTTTGGAGGAATTCGCTTTTGTAATGCAAAAAACCAATTTATATTAAGTAAAAATCATTAGTATTATATGATGTTTTAAAAACCGAAATGGTTTTAACCCGAGTGTTACGATGAGGATTTTTATGTTCCACAATTTTTTCTATCATTCCATATGGTTTGTCTAGTCTTTACCTTTTTTTATTGCAATGGTGTATCTTTTAACGTAGGTTTGTTTGTGAATTATAATACATCTTTGTACTTTAAACATTGGCGTTTTTATTTCATCAATGAGAAGCAATAAACTAAAAAAAATGTATTTTAATCACAAAAATACATGCGTAACATAAAATATCACAATTTTCTGGCAACAAAACCATACACAAAGTAGATATTTCGTTTCAAAATTTTACGCTAACAAATCTGCATTCGATGAAAATACAAGTTCTGTGTTGAAGGTAAAGTCTGATTTTAATCAAAGTAAAATTTCCAAATCAGTTACTCTTTCAAACAAAATATTGTTTCGAAATGATTACAAATATCTTTGAAAATAATGAATACATGACAAATGTTCATCCACTTCCAAAAGAATGAAGAGCATTATTTAAGGTTTCCACATCTTGCAAATTATGATAGAAATTATACATCATTTGCTGTATTCCTTCGACAAGAGAAGCATTGGTGCGTGCTTTTTCTTTAATGATTTCGTTCATTTGATCAAATTCTAAAAAAATGTTTTCCAAGTCCAAGCTATCCATTTCTATGAGCGAATCATCGTGTGAAAATGGGGTATCAACAAATACCGTTTCTTCATGAGTTCGTGAATTCGAATCAACTACTTCCATATCCGTGCACGAAGTATTCTTTTCAGAATCGGACAAAGGCAAACTAATCACACAGCTTTCTTCAATTGGTAACGCGGAAGAACTTGAATCCTCAGAAGGCTTGCTCAAAACAATTATTTCAGCATTCAATTCAGAAGAAATGGAAAAAGAATCAGAAATACAATCGAGAGAAATATCTTCAATACTTTCCCGGCTGATGAGCTCTGTTTTTGGTAAAATGAACTTGGACGAATTGTGACTGTTATCCGAATTCTGGGAGAGTTTACTTCGAAACATGGGAAAATCGTTTACTTTTCTCAATTTAGGAACGGTGGTAAATACTATTTTTGAATTTTTCATTTGTACATTTGATATATCTGCAGTATAAGGAATATGTATAACATTCGTTGAAGGCTTGTAGTCGGTTTCTTCGTTAGTTACGCTGTAATCTTGTCTAGATAAATAATTTCTAGTCGCATTTTCTTCATTACCGGAAGAGTCGTCAGAATGATCCACATCAGTTGGGAAAGAATCGGCGTTTATATCTATCAGATTTTCTTCATCGAACGTTTCACACAAGGCATTTGAATCTTCAGTTGTAATAGTCTCATTTTCAGATGACTCGCGAAAATCGGAAAGTTGCTTATCTTTTTTCTTAAAGCAAGTTCCGCGGTAGTTGTACACCCATGATTTATTCGGACAAATTCCTCTATCGCCGATAATTTGTGAATAATCGTCGCCGTACTGTTGCTCTAAATCCTTTTTATGCTGTAATAACGCTTGTGAAGGTGTCATACCCGACATAAACATATTTCTAAATTTTTTTTTAACTTCTTCGGTTGGTTCTCGAAATTTCAGCACTTCTAAGCTGTCCAGCACATGATTATGCGTATGGATTAATCTCACTTCGGCATAATTCCTTCTGCAAAACAAATTGATTTTAAACTCGTGAAAACTTGATTGAAGTACATAAAATAGAGTTAAATTAGAAGAAATTCTCTAACGAGTGTTTCCGTAAATTTCTATAAATCTACTGTGAATATGAATACAACTAAAATCAATCCGCATTACTTACATATCTGTACTTAGAGCAAATAATTTCAGAGCAATTGAGGCTTCACATTTAGTATGTTTGGCGCTAACATGTGTACTACCAGCTTTAGGTTTTGTGTTATGATGACAACCATATTTTACCTGTAAAAAAGAAATTTACATATTCAAATATGACAATAATTTAAATGTTAAACTTGAACTTCATTGAAAATTTGCAAATAAAAATCCGAACGTTACGTACATGATATATGACGTTGGATTTTACAGTACGATGTACCGAACGTTTCCTTAGCGTTATTTTATTTTTATATTGAAATTCGTTGATCCATTTTTCAATTTCAGCTCGGTTTTTTATCGACATGGTAAATTTAGCTTTGAAATGTTCTTGTGTCTCGTTCAACACCATATACCAGATAACATTCAAAGAATTTGTCATACTCGGTAAGACATTCTAAATAAAATAAAAATAAAAAATTAGTAGTAAAATCTGGAATAAAGAAATTAAATTTGTCGCATAAATGAAACTTACTCTCAGAAGTTGGTAATTATCAGTTTCAGATAGATGTCTATACCTCATATGATGCTTTAGAACATCTTTCTTTTGAAAAAGTTCTCCACATTCACCACATTCGTATGGATTGTCGATTTTTTCGTCATCGTCACCGTGTCTATTTTTCCTATGAGCTCTCAAAGAAGCTTGATCGTTAAATGCTGCTGTACAAGTGTTACATAGAAAACGGACGCCGTACTCTAGTTTATTTTCGTCGATTTTATGAATACCCACTTGATGGCGTTTCAAATTTGTTTTACGTGAAAACGTTAACGAACAAATTAAACAAGTGTAATCAGTACCCTGAAAACATGCATACATGTAAATTTGTAAAAACACCAACAATTCTCTTGAAATGCTTACTTTTCGTCTAAGGTTCATCTGAACTCGATGAATATTCCGAAGGTGTTTCCTCAAATTACTCATCTGAGTGAAGGTATTCGAGCAGACATAGCAAGAGAAAACTTTAGGCTGCAACGAGAAATTATCTCTTGAGCAATGAATTGTGTAAAAATAACTAAAAATCGAAGATGACTTACTTTCTTCAAGACACTGTTGGAATGTGTATTGTGCATAAAAATAACTGACATTATGGATGGATTATCGCAAGCTTCATAAGTATCAGAAAATATTGTAGTCTTGATTGATTTCTGCAAAATATGAAAATTTCAAAAGCTTGCAAACACCGCAAAGATGTTTTGAATCAACAGCTTGTAAAAATGTAGATACCTTGTATTCTTGTAGATACTCTGCAATGTGATATCACAGTCTTGCAAGGGTGAAGCCTCCGGCGATTTTAGTCATGTCAATCAAACTTTTGAATAATGGTTTAACATTAAAAAATCTTCAATTTGAAACTTTTATCAGTTATAAAAAAAAATTTTTTATCAAAATCTTCCAAATTAATTTTTTTAGCGGTTGACTGATGTCGGCGGAACTGCATCAACATTTCTTTCTAGTGAAGTAGTGAAGTCTATCGTAAAAATTATGCGTTACTTCCTACTGAATAATCTTCAACATTCATCCATTTCAATCGTTTCGATCACCATATCCTTGCGTTTATAAAAAAATAAAAAATCTATCCGATAACCGATAGCAGAAGACCGAATGATAAGTTCGACTCAAGCCGTATAAAAAGTTGAAATTTAACGTTTATATTCTAAAATGGCTGATGAAGAATATGAAATGGATGGGTATGTATTGAAATTGTATGTAACAGCTCCCTTGAACATGATTTACAAAAAAATATAACCTTGTTTACAGAGGGGAAGGCGATGATTTTGAGGAAGCTGAAGAAGGAGATTTTGATGATATAGATCAGCCTGAGGTATATTTCTACACATTTATGTCGTTTTGTACTTCAATTACGGCTCTAATTCGTCTTCTTGTTTTTAGACTGCTAGTGAAAATATAGATATTTTACCTCCCGACGAGAATGCAACTGCAGGAAGTGTACCAAAAGCTAACAGGATTACGACGAAATATATGACGAAGTAAACTATTTTGCTTCATTGAATCTAGTAACTCGATGAAAAATTATATTCAAATTTTATGTCCTCATAGATATGAAAGAGCCAGAGTATTAGGTACAAGAGCTTTGCAAATTGCTATGTGTGCTCCAATTATGGTAGAATTGGAAGGCGAAACGGATCCCTTGCAAATTGCTATGAAAGAACTTAAAGCTAGAAAAATTCCCCTTGTAATCAGACGATATTTGCCCGATGGCAGTTATGAGGACTGGAGTATAGACGAATTGACCATTACAGATCGATAATTCATGGGAGTGAGTTTTATATTTTTGAAATTATGTTTTGTAAATAATATTAATAGTGATTGAAGATTTTTAATAAATATTTTTGAATAATCCATATCCTATATTTAAAATACAAAAAAAAAAAAACAACCTTACCGGTAACAAAAATAACTTTTTCTTTAGAAATTTAATCTAATTCTATATTATATTTTTGATTATTCACTGACTTCGAATTTTCGACGTCGATTTTCTATTAAAAAATTCCAATTTCACGGTAGACGAAATTATCTCACAACACGATAAAGCGAGGGATCTTATAGCTGGATGTAGATACTTCGATGGGATTAGACCAGCTAGACTTTCGAACCAATTTGCCAAGAACTTTCGGTCTGATGGAAAAATATGGCTTTTATTGCGACTGGCTAAATTTCTGCATGTAATCTTCTTTGGGTCTTCGGAAAACGTTTGTAAGTTATTCTTCGTGTAATGCATTTCGCAATACGTTTTTAAAAACAATTTGGAAAATTTTAAAATCACGAGATATTTCTTTTTGTCAAAATCATCTAATTTTTCCTCGATGTCTTCTAAGCTACGAATGAAAATATTGATCGCGTTAGTGCATAGCAGCTTGTGATATCTCCATTTTCTGATCAAATGGTATCGATATATTTCATAGTGATGATTTTTCGGTTGATCGATGAATGAAAGTTCCATCGATTCGTGTAGTAAATTGACTATCATATCTTGGTACTGTCCTTCATATGCAAAACTATCGATGCATTTCATCATAACGGTGTTTGCTTTTTTCATCCAAACTAGAGCTTCTTCACTTGAAAGACATTGTTTTTGAGGTAAGTCGTTTAAATATATCTTAAATAACCTCACAATTTCAATCATACATTCTTTAATAGTTTTTCTCAAGTTCATATGTCGTAAAACTTGCTTTATTGTGTTCACCGATATCTTGGTAATTCCAAAATCATTATTAGAATGCAAATTCAAATCCAAATCGCCGAATTTCGAAAAAATACGGAAAATATCTTCACTTGAAACACTTTTTAGTTTTATTACTGTTAACAAAAAGTGTAGTGCATCTAAAAATTCCGTTACCGTGGTCAATTGTAAAGAAAAATCTACGTAAGTAGGATCGATTTCACCGTCAACATCGATTTCCATTGGTGTTGGTGAAGGTTCGTACTTCGATTGAAAATCACCAAATTTCGGAAGTAAAAGTATCATCTGTTGAAGAAATATTTGTCGTTCTAAAGGTATACTGCATCTCTTACTTTTTATTCTGCACTTGTATTGAAAATTTCTAACGTAATCCATCGTGTTTTCCTTTTCAGAACAATTTTCAATCATATAAAGTGCAATCGCTACTTGTACTTTTTGACGAAGTAAAAAATATGCTTCTTCAATAATTTGCTGATTCATTTTACTTTTTCACAAGATTATAAAAAAGAATTTAACCAGTTTAACGAATTTTTATTCAAAATGTATTCTATTTGTTATCATTACGAGTAAACACGAACTGTTACGAAGTATCTTTCGAAAGGTGATTCGTGATTGGCTGATTTAAAAATTAAAAAATTGCTTATTAAACACGTATGTTGTACAAAATTTTAGTCTTTTAGTGCGTAGGTAAGGTGAATCTATCGATAAATTTCAATTTTTGCTTTTGCTGACTGAATTCTTAATCTTTTGACTATATCGAAGATTTTTATTGGAGAACCAAAAAATGATGAAATCTATCACGTTATTCGCGTTGAAGTCCGATAGGGCTACAAGTATATTGTGGTAATATTATTCATTGTTCAAACCGGGAAAACTTACGTTTACATCGTCTTCTTAAAGTAATAATTAATGCCAAATGCCAAAATAGGTTATGACAGAACAGGAAATCCCCGTCATTAAGTTAATGCGTACTCTTAGAATGGCCGACTCTAATCTTGATATTTCCCCTCTGGTTGTTATCTCCATCGAAAATATTCAAATGAAATGTTAGCAGTGAAACCCGATTCAAGTTCAGAAGAAGTTATCGAATTACAGCGTTCAGTGATTAAGAGTACTAGTCCTAGAAGTTCCCTCCAATCCCACTGAGGACGATTCAATGAAACAGAAACAGCACTAATCCAAAAAGGACCAAAAGTCGACGACTTAGATCTAAGATCTAAGGTCGACGAGCAGCCAAAATACAGAAATATACTCGTACCTAAATTGAAAACATTTCTTTGATATTTACCGGTTCTTTCAATTAGTCGATTGGTACTTCGCATACACCATAAATTATCTACAAAATGAGGAAGTTCTATTTCCATTAAAAAAAAAATCAATAATGAAAATGATTAAAATATCTGAGGTACCTAGGTAGGTATATTTAGATACTGATTGCAGTTAGAATGTTTTACCTTCTCCATGGATAATATGAAATAAAGTACTGATTTGAATAAAGTATCAAAATAGAAATAAAAAGTAGGTAATAATATAGATATGACTGATAAGCAGCAATATGACAATTACGACTCGATAGAAGGTATAACACGATTTTTTAGAAGTTGTTTAAAGAAATCATAAGATGCTTTTGGGGTACGTTTTCTTTCCTTGTCATCGAAGTCGACGTGTACGATCCCGAATTTATACCTGTTGATAACAATAAAAAATTTATATTCATGCTGAATACGACCGACACTCAGAGCGAGACTTGCTTTTACTTACACATATCCATCCAACCATTCAAAATTATCCACGATAGACCATGCTGTGTATCCTATTACGTTACATTTGTATTCGTGCACTGCGTTCAACAGTTCCGTTAAATATTCCTATGAAAGCATCATCAATTAAAAATTCGTGAGGATTGCAGTCGCTTTTTCAGACATAAAAGCTCATATACCTACCTTATAGTAAAGAACCCGTCCTTTATCTTCTATTTCACCACCGTCACAATATCCATTTTCAGTTACAAATACTGGAGGATTGTTGAAATTATCTTTTATATATTTTAATAATTCTCTAAAACCCCATGGAACTATCTATAATACAGTATTGAAGATATTACACAGGTAATGTATACCTTTCATTATAATCAATAGATAAATTTTATTTAAATCGTCGTACCATTAACCAAGGAGCTTTACAACCTGGCCAACTTGGATCAAAAGAAAACGCTACGTCCATATCTGTTTGAAAAGTAATAGCCTGAGGTGCTGCACCTGAGGTACACAACGATGACGAATAATGGTTCACTCCAAAAAAGTCATAGGCACCTGAAAATTTTCCAAAGTATTTCCTCCTGGTGAGCTATAGATATTGATCATAAATTGACTGAATCATTGGAAATATACCTTTTAAAAGTTCTTTTTCTTCCACAGTGAAAGTAGGTAATCTTGATCGTGACCGACCTTCTTTTTTGCTCTTTTCATCAACCATTTTACGTATAATTTCCGGATAATCGCCTTCTTTGCTGAATATAGGATGAGCAAATATTCCTAGCTGGATATAATATTCGATTAGTTGCAATTGCTCTTGGTTTGAGTGTATAAATAAGTATCAAGCTACATATGTTAAAAAGCGAATGAGCATACATAAAATTGCATAGCTCTGTTTGCGGCATCAGTATCTTCTTTCGAATCCGTTAAACCTCGATAATAACGGCTACTTAGAGAGATGCCTAGTTTCCCTGTACAATTCTTTAAAATTAATATAAATGGTTCGATTATTCTACTTAAAATTAAAATATTTGAATTATTTACCGTTCTGCTTTGATCGGTATTTCGTATCGTACAATCGAAAAACTCTACCGTGAGTTCTGAGAAGATTATGAACGACAATGTAATTTGCTGGAGTGCCCAAATTTAATGCTGGAGCGTATTCTCTACCTTCATATCCTCTGACTACCTCCATCGGTTCATTTATAGTTATCCACCATTTCACCTATAATTGAAGAGAATAAAGTTTATATTAAATACTTGGATAATTTTTTTTTTTTAATACCTATGGATTTAGAATGTAGGTATAAATATATCGAACTTTATCTCCGTAGAGTTGAAAAAGTAAATCTGCGTAATCTTGAAAATAATCTACGATTAGTGGATTGGTCCAACCACCAAGGTCTTGAAGCTTCTGTGGCAAGTCCCAATGATACATTGTCACCTGAAAAAATTTTAAAATTAAGATAAATAATGAAGTACCTACATATATTTACCTACTTATGGGTACATACATAAGGGAACAAATAATTTAAAATACTAACATCGTGATAAACAAGGAATGTTTTCCATGAACATAACTATAGTTTTATTTCAAATTAAAGTTCATAATTGTGGGTACATCTGAACAAACGTCACTTATTTTTACTTACAAAGGGTTGAATATTATTTTCCAGTAATTCATCGATGAGGTTTCTGTAATATTCAACTCCTTTCGGATTAATTAATGTAATTTCACCGTTTGGTAGAATGCGAGACCAACTAATGGAAAATCGATAAAAATTGAACTGCAAATAGAAAAATTATACATGATAAATGTTTTTGTATGTAATAACGCAACAAGTAGATATTTGCTTTTGTGATCACTCACTCCGGCGTTTTTTAATAATTTTACATCCTCTTTGAACAAATGATAAGAATCGCAAGCGACATCTCCGTTATCTCGATTTTTGATAATATCCGGTTCTGTATGTGTTAAGCGATCCCATATGCTTTCTCCTTTTCCTATTAAACAAATTTTTCATATTTACCTAGCCTATATTTTTATCCATTTAAATACTATACTAGGTATTAGGTACAATTATGAAAATCATACGAAAATAAAATGTTTACCATCTTCATTCCAAGCTCCTTCGATTTGATAAGATGCCGTAGATGCGGCAAATAAAAATCCTTCTGGAAATGCTGACATATTAACTGTTTAACTGACTGAATGATCCTTTCAGCAAGAATTTCAACACGATCTTTGAGCAAAATATTAAAACTAATAAGTAATTGCAATAAAAGTACCTAATTAGTGCCATGAGTACATAATACTTACCTAGATACTTATATATTAAATAAACACAAAATTACAAAATCTCAATGTAAATATGTACCACAAAAATTATAGTTCGTATAAACTATATGATGTTTCATTGATAAGTCTTATATAATTACTTTAAACTTGAATACTGACAACTGAAATTTAAAAAACACGTTGATAACAAGTACCGACGACCGGTTATCTCTCTCGGTCCCGAGTTGTGCCAACACGAACCATGTAGCAATTTTTCTAACAAGATGGTAATCACCCACATACGTCGTCGAGTACCTTCATCGCTTTTAAAAGTTTGATTATGTGAGAAGAAATTTTCGGTGTAGGATCAAGTCTAAATCAAGATGAGATGAATCATTTAAATTGATATTTATGTAGACATACATACATATACCTATGTACAATGTAAACCGTACATTTCTATGGCAAATTGAAATGAAGACAGACGCATCATACTGCTTTTTGGTGATCAATTGTTTTGCTTAATTTTTTAGAAAAAATTTTGTAGACGGTGTATCTGATCTATATTGCATAATGCAAAAATTAAAAAGTGCGCCAAAATAGAAATACGAATAATCACTGGTATTATAAACAATAGGTACTGTATATGTACTAAAGTTTTACAGCATTAAGTAGGTACTTCAGATATTTTGCTAATTTTTCTTTGTTCAATTGTTATCAAAGGCAATACTTATAATTGATTCTAGTTCAATAGAAATTTTTCTCCGTGTCGTAGAATCGACTGTACGTAAGTACTCAAAAAAATATTAATATTTCTCAAACACATATTGTTGTAATTGATTAGCATGCATACGTGCATATACCTTTCACAAAATAGTTGAATAAGCATGATATGGAGACATTTTTGTTGATTTATTATTAATTACCTGCGTACTTATCTATATCACACAGTGAACAAGTTAGAGTGAGATGAAACATTTGTTCATGAAAATTTTATTACATATTTATATCTATATTCCATTATTCCGTTTCTTAGGCATACTTAGGTATTCTATGTACAAATCAATAGTTCTTAATCTTTTATTACGACAATAATGACTTATATCAAATTGAGCCTTTGCAATACCTAATTTGGCATATCAGTTTTCTTGAGACGGGATAACTCGAGTTTTAATAAGCTGTTTGAAAAATTCAGCAGATTTTCTCAGCGTGCGTTTTCTTTCGGGGTCTTCGAAATCAACATGTACTAAACCAAATTTGTTCCTGTGAAATATAAAAAAAGATATTACATTTGAAATAGGCATATTTTGATTTAGATGAAACCCCCGATATTCAAAACTTACCAGTATGCGTACAAATATTTCACACCTATTCGTACGATAGGTAGCTAGGTACCGATTTTATTATTAGAACTTAATTATCAGCTTACTTGAATCCACTATTCCATTGGAAGTTATCCAGAAGAGACCACGCGGTAAACCCGATTACATTACATTCGTACTGATTTATTGCTATGGATACTTCGTTCAAGTATTCCTAAGGCGCATAAAAATGGAAATGTGTAAATGTTGGAATAATCCAATGAAATACAAGAAACCTAAAAGTAATTGAAATATTTCAAACGTACTCTATAATAATCAACTCTACCCTGATCTTCTATAACATTTTTGTCACAATAACCACTTTCGGTGATGAAGACAGGAGGATTGTTGTAAGTATTTTTGATTACTAATAATAATTCACGTAAGCCCCAAGGAACCACCTGAAGGTAGAGAATTATGTAACCGATTTGTATACTTATAAATACTATACTTCAGTAGGTAATTACTTATTGATGTTTTTAAAATACTTTTTGCCAAACAGCGCGGGACGACGGCCAGTTAGGATCGAATTCTGTTTCAACATCCATGTCTCGTTCGTAAGCATATTTTTTCTCAGATTTCGCCGGAGATACCAACATTGTTGTATAATGGTTGAGGGCAAAAAAATCATATGAACCTGAGATAAAAATAACGCATGTTATACACCTTTAATTTTTAAATACTTGTGCAAGTTATACTTGAGAATGCCGAGATACTCTCGTGAAGTTACCTTTGATTTCTTGTTTTTCTTCTTCCGTAAAAATTGGTAACCTTGATCGATTTCTACCTTCTTCTTTACTATTTTGGTCAACAATTTTTTTAACTAATCCGGGATAATCGCCTTTCTCCGAATAAATTGGATGAGCAAAGATGTTCAACTTGAAAGCAAAATTTTATACAATGAATGAAATATTTTCAAAAAGAGAAGAAATGTGATGAATAAATCTTACATTGAATTGTAACGCTCGATTAGCAGCTTTTCGATCTTGATAATCTTGAGTTTTTGGAACCATTAGATCATAACTTAACGATATACTGATTTTTCCTTAAATTTTTAATTTATATGAACAAAATTAAACAATAAACGAACAATGATTTTATTAAAAATGAAATATTTTGAAAATGTTATGTACCATTTTGAGTAGAACGATACTTTTCATCGTATAATCTGTAAATCCTTGCATGAGCTTTCAATGTATTATGAATTACTATGTAGTCGGCTGGCGAATCTAAATTTAAACAAGGTGCTCCACCTTCACTCGTTCGATAGGTATTAGCGATTCTGGATGGTTCATTTAATGTAATCCACCACTTGACCTGTAGAAAAATACATATTTCATTTTATAAGTGAATTTGTGTTGAAAGTAAACATTTATTCAAACTTACCCTATCTCCGAATGTTTTAAATAAAAGATCAGCGTAGTCCTCTATGAAATCGACAATGAGAGGATTGGCCCATCCGCCCATGTTTTGAATTTTTTGAGGTAAATCCCAATGATATATAGTAACCTAGGTTGATTTCCATATAAAAACTAATTATTCGAACATTTCTTAAATATTTATTGAAAATTTCCAAGAAGTCGTTTAATTACCATTGGAATGATGCCATTTTCTAATAATTTGTCGATCAAATTATTGTAATATTGAATACCAGCTTCATTAATATTCGTAATATCACCAGTAGGCAAAATGCGAGACCAACTTACAGAAAATCTGTAAACGTTAAACTGAAAATTACATAGAATGGGTATTTAAAACTGGTTGAGAAAGACAGTAACTATTCATAGAATTTTGTCCTTACCCCTATGTCAGCTAGAATTTTGACATCTTCTTCATATTTGTGATAGGAATCACAGGCAATGTCGCCGGTACTTTTATCTTCTATTTTATCCAAATCTGTATGTGTTAGTCGATCCCAAATATTTTCTCCTTTACCTACAATGACATGGTGTATTAGTTTCATACAATAGAAGTTCCAATGGATACTGGACAGTAGGAATTGCAATTTACCATCAACATTCCAACCTCCTTCGACTTGATAAGCTGATGTAGATGCAGTGAACAAAAATTGCTGAGGAAAAGCCATGCTTCGAACAAACGCGAGGTAAACTTCAAATTCTAAGGTCAACTAATGAACTGATTTACACAAAGAAATGTTACAATTTTCTTAAATACGACCAACTTAAAGTGCAAAATTTGAACTCACAATCAATACCTTGTAACTGATAACATGTCATTTCATCATTTTATAAATTTGACATAGGTAGTTCAAGTCTCACTGATTGCCATGAAATACGTTAATACGTACGATAACGTTATGGAAAAATTATAACACCAATTAACAAACAAATACACCAATTACTGTACAATCTGCCACGATATTTAAATGAAGATAAGTTATAAAGGAATTTACAAAATATATCAAAATTTCTCAGGATTTATTTCAATTTCTTCAACTAATCGTTTCTCGATTTCTTCTAACATTTTGTCATTTAAACTAATAATATTAAAACTAACGTAAACTGGTTTTTTCAATTTTATACTCAGTCGTTTAGCTATTCCTATAGATGTTGTATCTGTCGTCGCAGTTCCTAAAATTTTCGTAGCTGATGGAATCGGATTATCTGCAGTCTTAATGGCAAACGATAGATCGGATAATTTTGGTTCCAGCATACTTCCAATCCACAAGAATGTAGAATCTTTCATTCGAAGAATTTCAAATTTCACATCAGTGCTAAGAATCGTATGATTAAATTCATGACTCTGAAAAGACGAGTCGGTGTATTCGATTGTCGCTACTTCGTCAGCCATCTTATTCAATCTGTAATGTATAACGTAACCATAGATCAGAATAAATTGTTTGCTGAACACATTACAAAAATGAAAGAATTATGGTATCGTACCTAGATATCAATTTAGTTCCTGTATCACTTGAAACTATCACCGAAACCGGCGAAACCAAGTTCTGTGGGTCTGTTGCTTTACTTCAAAAAATTGAACTTACATGTTACACAAAGGCAATGTAAATTTTAGAAAAATGGATTTACTTCGTATGTAATTATTTTACAATAAATACATAATCACTTGGAATTATTCTTTGAATTCTTTTGGCTTATTCAAATAAAACTTCTAAAATTTTCAAAATTTCAAATTTTTTATCACAAGATACAGGTTGCTGCGATGTCCCGCGCGGAGCAAAGCAACGCGGTTCATATGAAAATTTATTAACTTTTTAGGCTTTCTTGTTGGTTTTTCATAATTTTAATTACCTATCTAACAACAAATAGGTAAAAGTTGATTGATTTGGCAACACCGCATTGTGTTTTTATTGATAAGCAAAAATGCGGCTTTTACAATCATAAACATGCACCTCAATTCTCACGTGGTTGAATCGATTTTGTAGAAATCGTAAGAATCGTTGATTAATTTTACATTTAGTCGAGTAAATAGTGTTGATAGAGTAATTCTCAATTAATCATTTCATCTCCAAGTTTATACGAAGGTATTATGATGGTCTGAACGAATACTGATAACACTTCGTAATTCACTCAAGGTAAAAATCGTTGTTAAATTTGCTTAGTTACTCGTACTTAGTTCGTTTAGTTTCCTATTCGGAAATGAGATAACTTTATTTTTGTGAAATGTGTTACTGTTTTTCAGATTCAGAAATATGGATGAGGACAAAAACCATCGATATCTTTGCATTGCATTTGCAAAATTGAGCAAAGATTATCCTGATATGCTGAAGTATGTTTCGAATTGTCTTAAATTTTTGTCATTTAATCGAATTAATTCTCAACTTTATTTCAGGTTCTCGTTGGAGTATTTCAATAAACACGGAGCACCTTGGGAGTCAATAGATGAACTTCTACCTACACCTCCTAAACGTAATAAAATTCATCATTCTAGTACGATGGATGAGATATTAGAAGCCGTGTTTATTTACTTGCAAATATGTTCTTCACAATTTCGAAAGTCGTGGGATTGGTCCCATTTTATCGAACAGTTTAAAAATATTGATGATAAATATTCAAAATGGTAAGAGAAACGGTTGCTTTTTGTTTACATTTCGAGCTGATCGTTTATCAAGGAACTTTTTTCAGGTTATTTTGCCACTGTATAGCCACAGTAACTCGTATGTGCGAATTCAAAAGAGGTTACACGGTTTCGAAATTCCTTCCTTCAAACGAAGATATCATATTGACTAGTTCTCTGTATTTTAGTAAAGAAATGAAAGAAGATTTCTGCTCATTCAAATTATTTTTGGAAAAATGTAAGCCTTTTTTTCGAAAGATTTTAAACATTTTTGAATTGTTTTTTTTTTTTACATTTTAGTGTATTTCTTTGTTATGTTTAGCTGAAACAGAAATTGATTCGACAAAACTACTTTCCATCACTCAGAGTATCTCTAGCACAATTAGTATTGGTGGCGTCGAGTTACCGGTCGTTGCAAAACCAGAAAAAGTATTTTTTTTTTTTAAATTTCATCTTGAAAACACACCGGTTACTTATTTCGAAATGAAAATAATAAAAAATGAATTGTATTTTAGGAATCCGACTTAGTGTTAGTAAATTCAGCTCAAAATAATTTGAGAGGATTAGCGCTTGCGGTAGCTACCGGCAAACCAGTGTGTTTATGTGGACCAGTCGGCTGTGGAAAAACAGCTTTAGTTCAACATTTAGCATTAATTACTGGTAATTGGTTTTTCTAATCCATGGATCGAAAAATTCTTCGGTTTATTCATTTTAATGCTATTTTTTTTTATTTTATTAGGTCATACAGCAACTAATAGATTATATCAAGTACAGCTTGGCGAAGAAATGGATTCTAAACTGTTATTAGGATCGTATAAATGTACTGATGTTCCTGGAGAATTTATTTGGCAACCTGGAGTGCTGACGAAAGTATGTTTAATATTTAAAAAAATATTCACCTTATTCATTTAAAAAATATTTGATATATTTTCTGATAGGCTGTTATTGGTGGAGATTGGTTATTATTTGAAGATATTGATGCGGCTACAAGCGATGTGATAACATTGTTGGTTTCACTAATCGAAAGAAATTCATTAAGTGTACCTGGATATCGTGATAACATCACACCTGCCCCCGGATTTCAAATCTTCTTCACTCAACGATTCATCAGTAGTATTAGCGGATATTTCCAACAGAATTCTTCCAATACAGAGTTATTACGAAGGCACTGGATGCAATTGAACGTAGAACCATTAACTCAGGACGAATTGATTCAATTAATAGAAATAAAAGTGAGCTTTATAATTTCTGAAATATTGTTTTTGGATACTCGAATGTTTACATTATGATTTTTTCAGTTTCCCGTTTTGAAAACTATTTCTTCTCGAATGGTAGACGTATTCTTGCTTTTTTCCGTCGGTCATCACTCAAAAGATGATAATCAAACAATTTCAGCCATGAACGAAGTAAACGTATCTAAAGGGCGATTAACTTCTACCAGGTAATTTATAAAACTAGTATATTTTACGACGTTGAACTATAATAATAATTTTTTTTTTGAAAATTGAAGAGATCTTCTGAAGTGGTGCTCTCGTTCTATTATCGGTTACAAAGTTACATCTCAAGAATCTGCTTTGAACGTTATTCACAATGCTATCGATGTATTCTGTTGTAACGTATCTAACGAAGGTATGTAATATTCGGTTTAATATTAATCTGTTAAAATTCTATAACAATTTGATTTTTTTTATCGTATCTCTAGATGAAAGACTAAAACTTGCTATCGCTGTTACAACACGTCTTGGGGTTGTAAAAACTGAAGCAGAGCGGTACTGTACATATTATAAACCCACCATAATTATGGATGGTGAACGTTGCATTGCTGGTAGAGCTTCCCTAGAAAGAAGTATCAAATTGACCAGTGCTCCAGCTAGCTTAGATTTGTAAGTATTATTTTTTAAATCGCATATTTGATGGACTACGTTCAAATTGTAATGAATTATTACGTCTTGATATTATTTTCTAGAAATAATAAGTCGTACTTTGCTATGACTCGACCGGCTTGTTGTTTAATGGAAAGATTAGCTTGTTGTTTGAGTCGAAATGAGCCAATTCTCTTGGTCGGCGAAACTGGTACTGGTAAAACATCAACCTTGCAGCTATTAGCTAAACATACGGGAAATACACTCGTTGTGCTGAATATGAATCAACAGAGCGATTCGACTGATTTACTTGGAGGGTAAATTGAATCAGAAAAATACGTATTTTGACATCTTTGCGTTTGCATTTATTGAGTTTTTTTTCATTTTCAGATATAAACCTGTTGACGTGAGGTTCGTCATTGGAAACTTACGAATCGAATTCGAAAATTTATTCAGAGATTTATTCAATGTACAACAAAACATGAAGTTTTTGGATCATATATCTGTAAGAGCATTCGAAAAATGATTCTAATTTTCTATTGTTTCATTTTCTGACAAAATTAATTATTTTCAGAATTGCTACAATAATAAATGGTGGGTTAAACTAATTGCTGTGATGAGGCATGTTGTTTGCACTGCTGTCAAACGTTTGAAGAATCCAAACGATATGAATAAACTTTCTGAATGGCGGACTTTGGAAGATAAATTAGAACGTTTGGAAATACAGTTGAAGCATAATCGTGCTCTAGCATTTGCTTTCGTGGAGGGTGCTCTTGTTCGTGCCTTGCGGCAAGGTAAATTTAATTTGAAATTTTTCAGTCTTTAATTATTATTATATATAATTGGAATATAATTTTTTCGCAGGTTACTGGGTTCTTTTGGATGAAATAAATTTAGCATCTGCAGAAACACTGCAATGTTTATCCGGATTGTTGGAAGGAGAAGGTACATTGTCTTTGTACGAAAAAGGTGAATTTGAACCCATTAAACGACATCCTCAGTTTAGACTAATGGCAGCGATGAACCCGGCTACAGACGTGGGAAAGAAACAGTTACCTCCAGGAATACGTAATCGGTAACAATTCTTTTTTTTCAAAACTTTTTTCTCATGGCTCAAATTTTAATGAAAAAAATCTCAACAGATTTACTGAATTATTCGTCAATGAGTTGACCGATCTAGTCGATTTAATTACCTTAGTGGCATGTTATTTGAGAGAATTATCGCCTGCTAGAATTGAAGCTATCGCAAAATTTTATCTGAAAATTAGAAAAGCAGCGTCGTCCAATTTGAATGATGGTACTGGGCATAAACCACATTACAGGTAAGCACGATTTTCTAAATTGATCTACTGTCCAAGTGGCAAAAAGTGCTCTAGAAATCAATTTTGGTGACTCCGTGTGTGCCATATCATCGAGGGCCCAAAAAAAAACACATCCGAAACATAAATGGGTTCATTTCGCACCCATTAGGCCAAAGTTTATGAAAAACGGTTGGCACAATAGGGCGTAGTTGAATTTCAAAATTGCGCCCCCTGTTACATTCAAGTAAAATTGAACTCCCATATAACTTTTCAAAAGTTACTTTGCGACTTATCAAAATGAGTTGAAATTTCGTCAAAAACTCAAAAATCATAAAAAAAAATTTTGAGCAATTTTTGAAAATTTGGGGCCCTAAAATGAGTCAATTTTTGGATATTATTTAAAAATACTGTGCGACCTATTAAAATGAATTAAAATTCCACCAAAAATTCTAAAATTCTGACCAAAATTTTTTTGAGCAATTTTTGAGAATCTAAAGCCCTAAAATGAGCCGATGTTTGGATATTATCGAAATAATACCGTGCGACCTATTAAAATGGGTTAAAATTTCGCCAGAAATTAAAATATCTCAACCAAATTTTTTTCGAGAATTTTTTAAAATTTGTAGTCTGACGTCAGTTTTTAGAATAAACCCTAGACAGAACACATATACACAGAATTTCTGAAATTTATTTGAAGTCTAATAATCGATTTTTTCAATTTTGCGCAAGTAGATAGAAAAATTCATTTGAAAATATGAAATTTTTTCCAGGTTTAGAAAATCATGAAAAAAAACAGACTTCTGTTAAATTTAAAAAAATGTATACAACTTTTTAAAAGTCAAACGAAGTATTGAAAAATCAGATGAAAAAATGTTATCAAGGCTGAAGCAATATTTAAATGTCAAATTGTGAAACAATATAAATTTTTCCAAATTCAAAAAGTGAAGAATTTCTGAAATTCGTAAGTTTAAAATAGGGAAAATTCTCAAAAATTCATCAAAAAAATTTTCGCCGTAATTTTTGAATTTTTGGTGAAATTTCAATATATTTTAATAGGTCGTATAGTAATTTTTCAAAAATATCCAAACATCGAATTTTTTTTTGATTCCAAATTCTTAAAGATTGCTCGAAAAAAAATTTGGTCTTGATTTTTGAATTTTTGGTGAAATTTCAATCCATTTTATTAGGTCGCACGGTATTTTTTAAATAATATTCAAAAACTGACTCATTTTAGGGCTACAAATTTTCAAAAATTGCTCAACATTTTTTTTCGTGATTTTTGAATTTTGACGAAATTCTAATCTGTTTTAATAGGTCTCTAAGTAACTTTTAAAAAGTTATGTCCGCTACCAAACTGTAAAAAAAATTTTTGGGCCGGAGCCACTTTGAAAATTAGGAGCTTTTTGTGCCGCTGCGAAAATACGAAATACATATTTTCTTCAATGTTGAACCTATGCCTACAAAAAGTCAACTGAATTTCTTGGGCCGCAAAAAAGTCAACCCAATGAACACTTTTTGCCACTTGGGCTGCAGACTAAATATCAATCTATTGAAACCCGTGTCTATGTTCTATGACATGTATTTTTTTAATTTACAGTTTGCGTACTTTATGTCGTGCTTTGACAATTGTGGCTGCCAATCCATGCAAAAATTTGGAGAAATCTTTATACGAAGGATTTTGTTTGAGTTTTCTCACGCAGTTAGATTCCGAATCGCATGAAATGGTCGAAAAATTGATCATCGAGTAAGATTATTTTAATATTTCATAAACGCGATTGCAATAAAAATATCTGATCAATTTATTTAAAAAATAGGATGGTTATCGGAAAGAAAAACATACAATGTATTCTTAGCCAAAGCATTCCTGAACCTGAACCGTTGGGCAACTGTGTATGTTTTGAAGGGTATTGGATTTTAAAAGGCACCATAGATGTGAAAGTACCATCAAAGGTAGGTTTTTGTATCAAACAAGTATTTTTAGTTCAGATTTAGTTTTTTTGAGTTTCTACAAAACGTATTATTATTTTTTTTTACAGTATATTTTAACTCCAACGGTGAAAAATAATTTAAGAGACTTAGTCCGAATAGTTTCATTGAGCAATCATCCTGTACTACTGCAAGGAGATACATCAGTCGGTAAAACTAGTCTGATTTCGTATTTAGCTGCAGCATCTGGCAACAAATGTCTCAGAATCAATAATCACGAACACACCGATTTGCAAGAATATATCGGTGCATATTCAGTCGATTCAGCCTCCGGCCAATTACTCTTCAAAGAAGGTTCCTACATACCAATTCTAAGTGATTAACTATTAGTTCACATTTTCTCACAATTCAATTAATTATTCCAGGTGTATTGGTGGAAGCCATGAGACACGGATATTGGATCATACTCGATGAATTGAATTTGGCTCCTTCTGATGTTCTCGAAGCATTAAATCGTGTTTTAGACGACAACAGAGAATTATACATACCGGAAACGCAAACTACTGTGAAAGCAGATCCAAAATTTAGACTTTTTGCCACCCAGAACCCTCCAGGAATGTATGGAGGTCGAAAAGTATGAACGTTGTTACGCAAGTGATCAGCTATCCGAGCTCGTTGATGACTTATGCATATTTTTCAGATGCTCTCTCGTGCTTTTCGAAATCGTTTTATTGAATTGCATTTTGGAGAAATACCTTCTACCGAATTAGAAGTAATTTTGCATTTGAGATGTGAAATGCCATCCACTGCGACGAAAAAAATTGTAGCTGTTATGAAAGAATTACAAGTAAATGAAACAATTTGTACAAAATAGTTTTTAAAGCACTTTTACCAACTTTTTTTCAATTTTACAGGCTCATCGGAAAGGCAGTGCTGCTTTTGCAGGAAAACAAGGGTTCATTACGTTGAGAGATCTTTTCCGTTGGGGTGAACGTTATAGATTGGCTAGTCGTGATTTAAATAAATCTTTTTACGATTGGGATCAACATATCGCTGATGAAGGTACATAGCTTAAATTATAGTTGCTAAAGTTATCATATTCGGATACATTATAATTTTATTTAACTGTACAGGTTACTTGGTTTTGGCTGGACGTGTTCGAAAAGTCGAAGAATCGGAAATTATCCTTAAAGCATTGGAAAAACATTTGAAAAGAAAAGTGACAGTTGATAATTTATTTACATGTGAGATATTTCATTCATTCAATTTGTGAAGAGCGTAACCGGGTTTATAGGGGTGATTTATCCCTGAGTACCGAATTTTAAATTATTCAGTGGAAGTTGGTCCTTATGATCTAAAACCTCCGTGACAAAATTTTTAGCTCGATATCTCAACCCTAACTCCTTTTGGGGGGTTAAATGGAGATTTTCGTTAAAGATTTCTATTTTTGGCAGTTTTCAACCAAATTTTTTTCAACTTGCAGGGATAGTAGGCAGTATCAAGAGTAATTTTTGGAATTTTTTGAAAAAAAATTCGAGCACTTTTTCAAGGTGAAATAGGCATTTTAAGCTTTCTAAGGGCTGTTTTGGTAACCCCTTTAAGAGGTGCAATTCTGAAAAAAATATAAATGGTTTTAGATCATAAGGACCAACTTCCACTAGATAATTCAAAATTCGGTGCTTAGGGCCAAATCACCTTTATAAACCCAGCTACGCTCTTTAGTAATTATTTTCTTTGCAATAGTTTTTAATTAATATTTTCTAATTTAGTATCTGAGGAAACTTCTACTGTTACGAAGCACGTTTTGGAATCAATTATCAATACGAAAGTGCCCGGTTTTGAACATATCGTTTGGACTTTGAATTTAAGAAAATTAGCTGTTCTAGTTGGTAAGTTCGAGCTTTGTTTGAATTTCATACGCTCAATAATCTGAATTAAATTCGATAACTTTGATTTTAGGCAAAGCTTTAGAATTCCAAGAGCCCGTTCTGATGGTTGGTGAAACCGGATGCGGTAAAACGACGATTTGTCAGCTCATAGCCGCGATTAAAAATCTGAAATTATTTTCCGTCAATTGTCATCAGCATTCGGAAAGCTCCGATTTTCTTGGCGGTTTACGTCCCGTGAGGCAGCGTGGTGAAAACGTAAGTTGATTTGATTATACAACAATAATACGTTTGAATATTCCTTCTGTAACGTGTATTTTCTGTTGCAGGATTCCAGACTATTTGAATGGATCGATGGACCTTTGGTCGAAGCTATGAGAACCGGTCAAATGTTTCTAGCTGATGAAATATCTCTTGGTGACGACAGCGTCTTAGAAAGGTTGAATTCGTTGTTAGGTTAGTTGCCGAAATTAATACTCGATATAGGTACATCTTTCTTCGATTATTATCGTCTCATTTTATTGTTTTCTAGAACCTGAACGAACTTTACTCCTGACTGAAAAAACCAGTAAAAATTCCGAATTGGGTGAAGTAATAACTGCTCATTTAGATTTCCGATTCTTGAGTACAATGAATCCTGGTGGGGATTTTGGTAAAAAGGAAGTAAGTCGAGTATAACATACCATCGATTTTTTTATTCTATTGTAATCTTACCCGATGTCGTTTTCTAGTTATCTCCTGCATTGAGAAATCGACTAACTGAAATTTGGAGTGAAAGTTGCTCAAATCGTGATGACTTGATTTCCATTATCGAGCATAATATCAAGGACGGAATTTCATTCGGAAATCAGGAAGATGGAAGCACGGGAGTTGGTCGAGCTATTTTAGATTTCATCGAATGGTTTCGAACTCAAGATATCGGGAAAAAGTAATTTATCCGCATTCGTGATTATTTACGAAGGAACATCGTTAACCATCGAAAATGTTGCAGAATGTTGTGCAGCGTTCGTGACATTATGTTGTGGGTGAAATTTATCAACACGACGACGTACGACAATGAAGAAAAAATGTTCGTCGGTGGAAACGCAGTTCCCAAACTTAATTTGTCAGACGCCTATATTCACGGTGCTCATCTCGTTTTTCTCGATGGCTTGGGCACTGGAATGTCAAATAATCAGTAAGTAAAATTTGATTTTAAAGATTTTTCAAATTCTAAAATAAAATTTTTGTTTTGTTTTAATGCAGAGAACGATTTATTAAATTGAAAAAACAGTCTGCTACGGAATTTCTACAAGATCAAGTAAAATCTATCGTTTATAACGAAAACATCGTGGCGACGAATTTGGAATTTGAAGTACCCGAAAAGTATTTCGGAATTCCTCCGTTTTATCTGGAAAAAGGTAACATTTTCACGATCAAAGATGAATTCTCTTTAAGTTTTCTAGCAGTTTTTACACCTTTGTATTTTTTCTAGGCGAAATATCTGTCGACGAAAATTTCATATCTTCTAATTTCACCTTCCACGCCAAAACAACGAAAGGAAATTTACTGCGATTATTAAGATCCTTACAGCTTCCCGGTCGAGCAATACTCTTAGAAGGGAGTCCTGGTGTGGGTAAAACCAGCCTCGTGCAAGCTCTTGCTAAAGCAGCTGGCTATAATTTAACGAGAATCAACTTATCGGAGCAAACCGACGTATCTGATTTATTCGGAGCTGATTTACCAGTCGACGGAGCTGACGGTGGAGTGTTTGCGTGGCGAGATGGACCTTTTTTGAAAGCTTTGAAGGATGGTGATTGGATTTTACTGGATGAGGTAAGTGTTGAAATTTTTCAGAAAATCCCATTTCAACTATTTTAACATTTGGTTTTTTTTTTCAGTTGAATTTAGCTTCGCAGTCTGTCCTAGAAGGTTTGAACGCTGTGCTTGATCATAGAGGGGAGTTATTCATACCCGAGCTCGGCATGTCATTTACTGTAAACTCGACGAAAACTAGATTATTTGCTTGTCAGAATCCTTTACGTCAAGGTGGCGCTAGAAAAGGATTACCCGCTTCTTTCTTAAATAGATTTACTCAAGTAAGCAAAATCTTAAGTTTTTTCTCGAATTTTGTCTCCGAATGTAATCAATTTAATCATTTGTTATCTTCGTTAGGTTTATATGGAGACTTTAGACGACGAAGATATATCATTCATTGTACAATCCTTGCATCCTCGCTTGCCATCGAATATCGTTCAACTTATGGTAGATTTTAACAGTCGTCTTGTTAAAGAATGCGGAGTCAAATGGGGTTTACGAGGGGCTCCGTGGGAAATGAACCTGAGAGATTTAATGAGATGGTGTCAAGTGATGGAAAAATATACGGAAAATGGCGAATACGATCCGGGTCGGTTTGTTTCTTTGATTTATGCCGATCGTATGCGAACTTTTGAAGATAAACATAAAGTATGTGAATTGAAATTAATATTTTATACTAGTTTCGTTCGCACTTTCAAACATGAATTTGTTTTTAGGTACTTTCCATTTACGAATGTATTTTTGGAGATCGATATCCATACATAAAAACCTCCTTGCCGTTCAACGTGACACCCGAAAAAGTAATTTTAGGAGATGTAATTCTCCCTCGAACCAAAGAAACCGAAACCGCTGAAATAATCGATAGAAATAATTCGCAACTCGTTTTACGAAACCAGTTGAATACTTTGAGATCGTTAGCCATCTGCTTGGAGATGAATTGGTTCACTATATTGGTACGTATGAAATGGAAAATTATTTATTTTGAAAATTGAATTACGAGTATATTTGTATGACTTGGTTTCATTCGCAAAAAAAATCACTTTTGTACACTTTTCGACTGAAAGCAAAAAAAGTTTTAATTCGACTCGGAGAAACAAAAGTAAAATTAGAAGCTGAAAAGATTATTTCATCGTGCGTCACTGCCAAATGAAACATTACAAATTTTTAATTCTCCTTTTTAATTTGCTAACTTTTGTCTTGGTTTAGTAAATGGTACGAAAAAAGTTAAGGACGTAATTTAAAAAGAACAAATTAGCTATGTAAATTGACGAGGTTGTGAAAAAGTCGGGCTTTTTGAATATGCAAACAGTGATGCAACGTTTTGATAATGATATTTCGCCGCATTTCGTTCTAAGAATTAGAAAAAAAAATTACATATTTGTAATGAGATTGAAAGAGCTCAAATGCGAGATTTTTGAATAAATTGGTTGTGATTCTGGAGCAGTTTCAAAAAATAATTAAAATTTTTCAATTTTTGTTCCAAAATTTTCAAGAGGTACTAACTATTTAATTTTAAAAATTGAAATAATCTATTACAGACTTTATTTCAAAAATCGCTCTGAAAATTTCAAAGTTTGAAAGTTTATCCCTCACACCCCCTTTCCCCGTTCATTTGACGTTTCTCTTATCTCTTCCTCTTTTCATTTTAATATTTTACTTGGATTTTAAGAGTTAAATACTTTCAAAAACCAAACGATAAAATCGCACTCCGGAGTACCACCCCCCCCCCCCCCCCCCCCCCCCCCCC
>FIZU01066213.1:0-10458 GCA_900064475.1 Pseudococcus longispinus
TGGACACTTTTTTAGGATTGACCCCAGCCATTAGACATATCCATGTCAAAAATCGAAATTGAGTTTTTCCGTATTCGTGTTCTATGAGTCAACATATAGTTTTTACCACGTTTTCAACAAACATGATTTTTTGACAGTTTTTGCAATGTTTACCCTGATTTTGACCATTCGAACAACATTTTCAACAATTTTCACGATTTTAAATCGATTTAACCGTATTTTGAATGATTATAAAATTTTTAAGAATTTTTACATTTCTTGAACTACTTCTACAATTTGAAATTTTCCAAGTTCAAAAGTTCAAAAAGTTATCTAGGGTAACCAAAAAGTTCCTGGACGCCCCCCCCCCTCCCAACAAAAATATATTCGTGTTAAAATGTAGCTATCATAATGAATTATTAGCATAGAACATGCTTTATCGATGAGTAAAATCGCGAAAAACAACCAACAGATTTTGAGCGACATGATTCCGACCCTTGACTTTTAGACATTTTGTCAGACTTTTTTGGACTTAGAACAATTTTAAGACTTAATTATTTGTTTTTTTTTCATTTTTTTTTACTTGAAAAATTTTAGAATTCACTCCAAATTTTATACATTTTGTCAGACAAAAAATTTAGACTTTTTGAACACTGAAAATTCATCATGATGACTTTTATACCTTTTATCAGACTGTTTTGGACTTAGAAAAATTTTCATATTTTCATTGATTTTTTGAACGCAGAAGATTTCAGAGATAATTCTGAATTTTAGGCATTTTGCCAGACAATCAATTTGGACTTTTTGAACTTTGAAAATTATATTTTAAATATTTTGTTTGGCTTTTTTGAATTTGAAAAAATTTTCAGATTTTTACTCCTTTTTTGAAAATGAAAACTTATAGAAATAGTGCTGATTTTTTTTATTTCTTTTTCGTTTAACAGCAAAATTCGGAGTTTTCTAAATCAAACGCTGTATTTTTCAACAAATCTTCTTCTTTGGGATTCGGGGGGGGGGGGGGGGGGGGGGGGGGGGGGGGCGAATTAAATTCCAAGTATGCTAAAAAAAAGCACGTGAAAATGACCAAACAGTTCAAATAAAATCTTTTGAAAGAAAGGTCGATGAAATTGTTTCCAAAGGGGTTTCAAAACAATTGAATTCTTTTTTTCGAGTTATAGACTACCCTTCTAGTACAGAAGCGTTCATTTTAAAGACCCTTGGTAAATTTTTTAGACTCCCTAAATTCGTCTCAAGGCAAAAACCAGCCAACATCAACTTAATGCAAAGATTAACCAAATTTTCGAAATTCAACCCCCTCTCCCCCCTCCTAATTTGGGATAATGAATTAAAAAAACTACTCTTATTTATCCAGTAGATCATTTAAATTATAAAATTTCAAAATCACAAAAGTCGTTAAAACATTTGAAAATGAGTTTAAAATATCTTGAAAACAGATAAAATAGAATTTATGGGGTGAAAGTTCAAAAAAATAATCGTAATCTTATAAAAGTTGTTGAAATAAGCTTGAAATTGTTTGAAAAGGCACAAGAGGTCTTGAAAAATATCGTTTAAATGATTGGTATACATTCCACAAAAATATCGAAAATGTGTTAAAATTGCTAAAATGTTTTTAAAAATATTAAAAAGTGCATCAAAATTATTTTTCAGGATATCGAAAAAATTACTTTAAAAAAAAATTTTACGCAATTTTCATAAAAAGTGGTCAATTTTAATGTGGCGAAAATCATTCGAAATATCGACAAAATTACTTCTTAAAATATTTTAACTAATTTTTATAAAAATTGGTCAATTTTTCTTTCACTTTCTTGTTATATGTTGAGTAACTTTTGTAAAAATTTACATTTTTTCGATCAAATTTGATCACTTTTACATTATTTTTGGATGATTTTCATTGAAATTTTACCCTGATTTTCACATTTCACTCAATTTTTACCTCGTTTTTGTTTTTTGAGGACTTGAAGAAATGTTTTTTTAGATGTTTTATCGACTTTTACATTTTTAAAACGATTTTTGTTTTAATTTGAACTCTTTATTTTTTTTTTAATATTTGGAGAATTTTTACTCTTTTTTTGAATTTTAGATCTCTTTTGAACTACTTTTTTTGAATATTGCAATTATTAAAGAAAGTAGTGGGGGAAAAAATAGAAATTTGGACTACATTTCTTTCTTTATCAAGGGTGAGTACCTAGTTAATTACAATTTTTTTCAATTTGTAGCAAATCTCATACAGGAAAACGAAAGTAGATAATTTTGATTTGATTCTATTTTTTATATGAATGAACTTTTTCGACCTATCATTAACATATTTTTAGAATTTTTTTTCCAAAAATAATTATTCATTGAAGAAAGATTGAGCTCATTTAGAATGGATAGTTCGCGAGCAATTCAACCAAATCACTCATGAGCTAAAGTAATTCTCATTTTCGAGATTGGTACAAAAACATCCGTCTAAAAAAACTCATGATACTAGCAGAATTAATAGGGTCATTTTAAATTATTCGTTCGTGAACGATTCAACTGACTCGTTCATGAACTAACATCACTTATTCCTTGAAATACTCTCATTAGAAAAAAAAATCAAAATCACTCAAATGTATTCAATTCATCAATAAATCAGGGCTCATACTGATCGAGTAGTTCACAACTCAGTTAATGAGTAAAAATTCGTTCACGAACTACTCAATCAAAAGAAGAGAAATGAGTACAAATGAGTAGATTTGTGCAAAATTTTGACCCTAATTTTATCGAGAAATAGTCGTTCGCGAATAAAAAAATTGCAAAAAATCTTTAAATCCTTGGAAAATTTTTCAAATTTCCTGTAATTTGTTGAATTTAAAAAATTTTAGAGATCATGCTTATTTTCAGACATTTTGTCAGGCTAATTTAGACTTTCTGGACTTGAAAAATTTTTCAGATTTTAAACGATTTTTCGGACTTGGAAAATTTCAGAAATTCTGACAGTTTCGATTTCGAAAAATTTTACCAACTGTCAGTTGACTTTCGAACTTGGAAAAATTTAGATTTTCTCGATTCGAACGATTCATTCACGGTCAAGAACGACTAAATTCATTTGATTATCTTTTCGAAGTTATTATCTTAGATGAAAAGTTTTGTCAATAATTTCAATGGTAAATGTTGAATCGTTGGCGAATGATGAACTTACAACTCATCAACGAACGAGTAGTTCTTTTGTAATGAGCTGAAACCAACGATGAAAATCATTCGATTCGTCGAGAATTTAATTCATTTTAGTTTCGAATGATTCTTTCGAGGGCAAGGTTTTATTTTGCTCTTCAAATAAATTCATTGCCAAGATTTTTTCTAATGATTTCTGTAACGATTCATTTCCTCTAGAATCGTAAACAATTCGAACGATGCAATCCAATTACCCATTTCAAAGGTTGTAAATGGTGCGGTTTCCATCCAATTTAAATACAGAGGAGGCAAGCATCTTCATTTCAGATTGAAAAAAACGATGCTCGAGTTGGCAAATGTACAGTTTTTAAACTTCGAATGCATTTAGGCGCTATCTTCAAAAGTGCCACTTTTTTTCAACTTTGTCCTATTGAAAATATCCCCCTACCTCATTCGAATGAATTAGCAAATCGTTGCAAACGATGCAGCAAACCCCGCGAGCTTTTTTCCCCTCCTCTATCGAAACCGAACCGAGCCGAATGTTTAATTAAAAAACATTTCCCCCGGTTTAATTTTATATAACGATATTAACACCTTGCTGAGAAAAGATACCGAAGCTGTACCGAAGGACACGGACTTCGGAATTGTGTGGGAAACGTATCAGCCGGCGTTTGTAATTGTTTCAGATCATAACAGGGTGGAAAGGGGGGCCAAGGGTGGAGAAAAACGACGATGACACTGTGTGTATAAGTACAATAAATTTTTATAACAAAAAATAATACCGTGTGCTGTATCTCACCGAAGAGGCGAGGCGAGCCGTCGAAAATTAATTACTCGAATGTTTACCCCCTCCTTTTGACCCATGTGCTTTCCACGAAAGCGAAATGTGTGCTACGTACGCGAGATTCGAAAATAAACTCGTCGTCGTCGCGGTCCATTTAATTTGTCTTAGAGTATGTTGTCGTCGTGTCGCGATGGGTCCCCCTCAGTTCCCTCCTAAGCACCGTACCCGAAGATTTTTATAGGAAATTGGGTGCCTAAAGGCTTATCGCTGCTGCTGTGGTTTTGTTTTTGGGCTTTATGTGCTGGAAAATCTTACCCCCTAAATTCCTTACCCATTCTTTTGGTTGGAAGAAATGGAAAAAGGGAGATACCACGTATAAGTTAATTAATGTCACGCGTCCTTAATTGAGTAAAGATTTTAAAATTAATAATGTTTACAGCGTTTGAAAGAAAGATGTGGAAAAAAGGTAATCTGCACATCGGTTGGCCTTTTAATCGAATAAATTCAGCATCGAGATAACAAAACAGGAGCTCGAAATGTTCATTTTACAAGGATGACCATTTCAGTTGCTGGGCTTTCTTTCGTATCATCGATAGAAAAAAAAGAAACAGAATATCGCACACGTACGAGTATAAAAAAAATTAACATATAAATTGCACGTCAAACAAATATAAAAAAAGCGAAGAGTTAGCGGCGATGGCTTTACTTCATCAAATATACTTATATATAGGCTGTTAAAAAGGATCTCCTATGGAGGAAGGGAAATAAAAAGGATGAAAATCTAAATCGAGTAAGGAAAAATAAGCGATTGTTTCATCTAAAAGAAAAACTATCCTGATATCCAGAAATAGTTTTCATTATAATCGCACTATGGTTTTTTTTTTTTGAGTGAAAGTCTCGATATTTTGGAATAATCGCAGGTTTACTCTCATTCAGAATTTAATACAGGACTCGGTAGGCTGAACCAACTGCTACTTTTTTTTTACCAACTTCGCTGATTGAAGGTGGATGTTGATAGAAAATGTTTGCATATTGAGAAACCCCAACGAGAAAGAAAAGGAGAACGATCGAGGCCCATCGAACGACGACGTTATTTTATTACCATAATTTTTCCTTTATCTTATACGTGAAAGCTTATTACGTTTCGAAGATGGAAATATGCGTCGAGTTACCGTAGGAAAAAAAACTCGAGGAAAATTTATTGCGTTTGTGGTTTTTTTTCTTGACTCGATCAACTAGAGGGGTTTTTTTCCTAAATGTAAAGATGTTTATTATTTTTTTTTTTGCTACCTGTGTTTTGCATCTACTTAGCGAGACGGTTGGGTAAATTTTTCCTGCGAAATCGAGCGAATTAGTTTAAATAGGGAGATGCAGAGGCTAGAAGATGAATGAGATGTACTTGACGAGGTTATTTTTCTTTCGCCGTGGTGTCAAATTGCGAAGAGTTGAAGGGAGAAGTGTTGATAATTTATATTTTAGCTTTCTCATTTGCTGTGTACTTGTAGTTTTTTTTTAGTGCCCGGGGTTATTTCATTTTTTAAATCATCTAGTTTTTATGAGAAATAAATAGAAACATTCTCATTTTGTGCGAGAATACCATCTTGATTCAAAGATACAATTGACGTTCAACTTTTATTTGAAAAATTAGGGCACTTTACACAATGTAGGTGAAACTGACCGCAATTTTTGGTGCTTGAAAAATCAGGAAATGTCTCAAAAACCAAAGTAGCCAGACAAAAACCTGTAGAGAATGAAATGTAGAGAATTTCACCCGCTTTGATCTTTCCAACGATGTATTAGCATTTTGTGTAGGATTACTTAAACCTGAATTTTTTTTCAAATTTTGACAATTTTTTTAATCTATACAAAAATTTATAAAATTTTAAAATTTTTATATCAAAAGAAAGCTTATTTAATTCTCTTTAAAAAATATATCTTGCAAAATTTTTGAAAAATTCATATTTTTCGAGTTATGAAACTTTTTGGATTTTCAGTATAATATTACTTTTGAAATGGATCCATAAATTGACAAAAAAATCACATTGATATTCACTTTACACCATTGAAAGGAGCATTCATTTTAGTTTTTTTTTACCTAGAAGTTTTTGGGGTCAGTTGATAGAGGAAAAATAAAGTAGGTATTTTTTTCAATTTCAACAACATTTTAAAAAAATTTCCATAATAACCTACCATTATTATTAACTCATTTTGTGTAAAAAAATGACCTCTTTCCAATGACGCGAACCCCAGATTTCTATCTTACGCGAACCAAAAGTTATGTGTTTAATGTCAAGAAGATACCTTAAAAAATCACTTTTTTGAAAAAATTATAAAGTTATGAAATTTGAGTGGAGAAAGTGATTTTTTTTAGGGGTTCCTTAAAATGAAACACTCATCACTTTTGAATCGAGCAAGATAGAAATTTGGGATTTGCACCAATGGAAAAAGGGTCTTTTTTTGCACAAGTTGAGTTCATAATAATGGTAAGTTAATGCGAAAAAAATTTAAAAATTTTGCTAAAATTAAAAAAAAAGTGATTTTTTTTTTTTTTTTTTTTTGGGATGTCTACTATCACCTAACCCCAAAAACTTTTCGATAAAAAAAACTTGAATGAATGCTCCTTCCAATGGCATAAACCGCAACCCTCTCTACTTATCATAGTTAAAATTTTTATGGTATGGCAAATCAGAAATGATGAACAATATTGGAATTTTTTTTTTGAATGAGTATAACTTTGCTCCTACTTTTATATATCACCACCCTGAAAAAAAATGAGAATAGTTCGCGAATGATTCGTTCACAAAAATACGAAATCGTTCGTGAACGATTTCCTTGAAACAAACTTGCTGAAATCTGATTTAGAACGAATTGTTTCGAGTAATTTGTCCAAACAAAGGGCCCGGAAATGAGTTCATTCAGATCTTAATGAAAATAATGACTAAATCAATTAAAAAAATGACAAATGATCAATTTTGGAGAAAAAAACACAATTAGCTTTCAAACGATATGATTAGCTTAGAAAATCGTGAAATTTTTTATGACTTCAATTTTCATCGTAAATGAGAAAATTTTTCGAAATTCGAAAAATATTGATGACGCTGGAAAGCTAATTCCTAATTCTACCCTCTTTGAAACAAATTACCACACAAAATTTCAAAATTGATTGAATAGTTTTCGAATTTAATGGAAAAATATGTCAAAATATGGACGAAGAAAATAAAAACTCTTTAAGGAAAGAGTAAGTTGATTTTCGCCCGTTAGAAAAATCAGTAAAAAAATCATAAAATTCTCAAAAATAATGTTAATTGTCAAATTGCATAGAAATTAGTAAAAACATTATAAAAATTGTCAGAACATCGTTAAAATCTTCGAAAATGTAGTTAAAATCGTTGAAATTTTTATAAAAAATCGTAAAATATTTACTTTGTTAAAAAGATCAAATTAAAAGTATCAAAACACTCGTAAAATTTTGTAAAAATATTTCTAAAAATTGTTGAGAAGTGTTGTAAAAGTGGCTGAAATACCATAAAAGACGTTGCAATATTCCCAAAATTCACAAACCTCAGTAAAAATAACGCAAAAGTGATAAAAAAATCATGAAAATTTTCTAAAATGTTATGAAAATTCTACCAGTTTTTACAATATTTTTATTGATTTTTGTAAACAGTTTTACAGTGATACTCGTAGCAACATTTTGGGCGATTTTCGTGGAGGTTTGAACATTTTTTTTCGTATGTCAAATGATTTTTGTCAAAATTTTCACAATTCATACCAAATTTTTGAAAGTTTGTATAATTTTTTGTTCATTTTTACGATGTTTTCATAAATTTTTATGTCAATTTTAACAACTTTCATAGAATTTTTGACGATTTTTCATGATTTTTGGGCAGTTTTTGCACTAATTTGAATAATTTTCGTTGATATTTTGACAATTTCAGCTTTTTCAACAATTTTCATGATTCTTTCGTGATTTTTTTTTTCATATTTCAAATAATTTTTTTGAAAAATCTAAGAATATTTAATTCTATTTGTTTTTTAAACAAAAATTTCAAAAAAAAATTCAAAAGGTCGGAACTATAAGCTAATTAAAGTTTTAAAAACATTTTCTAAATTCATAGATTATAAAAAAGTGTGAACTGTACATATTCGTTCGCGAACGACATTTCGAGGCCAATTTATTCTAAAAATATCAACGAACCTTTCGCGAACGAAATTTTTCCAATGTACTTAATGAAAATCTTTTCAACAATATTTCAAAGGACTCATCTAGAAAACATGAAACCGTTCACGAATGATTCAAATAGTACAAAATCACTCAAAAATTGAACTAATTTTTAAATTTCGATTCTCTTTTAGTTCATTCGCGACCGATTCGCCACCTCTGAGCAAAACCTCCCAAACCAATCTTCGTAATCTGTCAAAAATCCACCCCAGCAAAGACAAATAACCTCTACAAGGTACAATCCAGCGTATAAAATTACTCGTCGTAATTTTTCAAACCGCTCGCAAACGCTCTCGCGTAAATCAAATCTACTGGTAATTTTTTCGGCTCATCTGGGAGAATTCCTCGTACAAAAAATCGACTCAGCTTTGGCAAAAAAATAATTTCCTTATTCCGAGGCGAAGTCGCAGTTCGCGAAAATTACACTTTCGAGAGAAGTTTTCGAATTTTATGTTTACTCTTTTTTCACGTCGGCGTCGCAACTCATTAGATGAAAATGTTCTTCTTATTGTTTTGTGAATTGAGCGCGAGTAGCAATTTCACACTCTTTATCTTTGTCTTTCTATCTTAGGTAAATTTGCGTATAACTTTCGACTCGAAATTCGACCTAATTAAAGCGACTCTGTGTGTAGCATTGTTCGCCTTCTTTTTTTTTGTGTTGGTGTTTTGTTCCAATAAACACGCTCGAATTTTTTTTTCAAGTTCTACCCAGGCCCATCAAAACCGCCAGTAAAATCTGTAATTAATAAACATACGTTTAAAAAATCTGGCAAATGGAAAACTCGCTCGTTATAATTAACAACCAACGATAAGAGAATCCAACAGCGTAAAAATATAAACACGTTGTTTTATCAATTTTTTTTTCAGTAGGCACTAAATAAGATGACTTGGCTCACGTGAAATTTTATGAACCAACACATCTCAAATAATCACTCGACTGCTCTTCGGTGGTTCTACGTTTTGTTATTTTTAAACTCACTCCAAATCCCATTAATTGCTCGTATAAAACTTGGACAACAACAAAATTGAAATATTCCTCGCCTATCGTGCCTACAACCCCTGTCCAGGGGGTCCATTCTCTTTATTTCAGATTTTCAAAATGCTATTCAAAGAAGGGGGGACCTCCAGATCGTATCGAATACGAAAAATATTACGAAACAGGTGAGTCATTTAATTAAACGTCTATTCGATTTTCGTACTACTTCTTTTCCTCTTTCCTTATCCCTTATTACAATTTATTATGCTTCGAAGAGTACATCGCGTATCCGAACGTTTTCGTTTTCGCCTAACCCTCTGCTGCTCGTATATATTCATGAGCTAATAGCATTCACCTCAAAATGATAACTTTGAAAGCGTGCTTGTATTTTCGTATTCTATAGTACTGGTACGGTTTACGTTTGTGAATTTTTTTTATCGAATCGAATTTCTATGTAAAACGTCTGATACTATAGCACAGAAGACGAGACGTTTCGTGTTCAGCTTTGTGGTGTTTTCCAATAAGCGAAAGGTCAACGGACGAAACGAACGTTTGTATTTTCATTATCAGTTCGCGTTTGTAGGTACATTTATATTACGTTGCGGTTGCGTCGGATTTCGCAAGTATGTATAAAAATAGATAAAGAAACATAAAACGTGCAGAAGAAGATATGGCAATAATAATAATTTATTTCTATGGTCTTTTTTCGTAACTAGTCTGGCTTATAAAAAATCAACTGTATTGAGTAAAAAGATGAGAAGCCAAAATTACTTTAGTTCAATGTACATCGAATAGAGGTATCTCCCCTCTCCCCAAATGTACAATAATGTGAAAAAAGTTTCAACTTTCACTATACTTAGATATTTTCAAATTTGGCGGTGAGGCCAAATATACCCCTATAAACCTGGATATGTTTTTTGACAATTATTCCAACAGTTCTCAAAATTTTTCGAATACCTTATTGACAATTTTTCTTTCATTTTGAATAACCACTAGATATGTTTCAAAATATGGTCTGATTTGCATTAAAGGTGAAAAGAGATCAATTGCTCTAGTCTAAACCTATTATACAGGGTGTTTCAGAACTAATGCCCTCCTTCCACTGGATAAGTAGGCAACTCATGCTGAGCACAATTAGGTATGTTTGACTACCGTTGGGATTGAAAGGGTAAAGTTATGATCCTTCAAAAAAAATGTCACTTTTGCCCATCAACTCTTACATTTTTTATTTGTCCTAAAGGGTACCCCCCATTAAGAGGGCAAAATGCCCCTGTCCTCAGATTTCGGAAAAATTTTAGTATAGTGTTGGGGGACCCTAAAAAACATTTTTCGTGGAAAAAA
>FIZU01066224.1:0-23474 GCA_900064475.1 Pseudococcus longispinus
TTCATTACGTATTTGTGAAGAGAGGGGAGGTGGAGGGCAAATCTCAAGTACACATTTGTGTACCCCAAGGTGCCTCATTACACCATAAAAGTTTCATCTTGTTTGGTAGAGTACTCAGGGAGGGGGAGCACAAAATGTGTTAAGTGCGTACGTATAGGAAGTCTTACCCTACAGTGTACACAGCTACACACATACAGTAAATCCTCAAACCCGTTGATATACTCGTATATGTAAATGTACTTAAAATTCGTCGTCGGCGATGATGGTAAATGTGCAATTTAATCTTTTCTCGTAAATACACATACATGTAGGTATATGTATACGACATTATACGCCACCTAAGTATATGGTGCTGCTATGGCATCCAGTAACACAGTCGTTTAATTTAATCCCATTATTATAAGTGTTCGTATACCATACGAGTATGTGATGCCTTCGTCTGCATCTTCATTTCGGTCCTCTCGACGTTAAATATTTTATCACATTTCTTTCCTTCTTCCATCTTTATAGTCTCGTCTATCTTTAAACTGTACATCTACATATATCTACAAATCCTCGTAATATACGTGAAATAAAATACGTCGCAGAGTAACAGACGAAGGGAAATTTTTCGTCACCTCGTGTCACATACGTCCCACCCTTAAACATCTAAATCGTCAAGGTAGGAAAAAGCAGAGGAAATCGAAGCAAACAGAAATCTAGCCTATTTATTTCTAAACTCTTTGAAAATTGAATAAAAAAACGCTGGTGGAAAACAAGACGCCATAAAACGACCGTCCATTCTCGCTGATCGCCTCGGATTGTAAATAATTTTCCGGTTTCATGGCTTCGATATCTTCGTCTGCAAAGGGTACACGGTGATAACCGAGCAAAAGATATAGCTAGATATAATAAGCGAACACCATAATGGCACGTATTAGGTATATCGTACTTTGAATAATAATCAACGTTACGTTACGAGCCAATCCTTTGATCGGTTTGCACGTATAAAGACCGGCGTCTTTCAGAGTAACCGCTGCTATGGTCAATTGGCTAGTAATGGATGTCGAAGAAACCCTCGTATCTATGCTGATACCTCCTCCTCCTCTAGACGACTGTAATTTGAAATGAAAACGTCTCGTAATTTTCTACGAAAGTGTTTTAATTTTTTAAGCAATGAGATAAGCAGGGGGATGTAATCGTTATCTATTTACAAGAATGCAACAGAAGCTTAGCAAAGGGCACAAGAAAAAAGAAATGAAAAAATTCAGGTACAGCTTCGGTGAAAAATACACAGAATAAATAAACCATGCAAAAAATACTACAAGATGTAACGTAAACTCAATTATTTCGTCTCGTTAAAGAAATCTCGTCTAGCGTCTTATTCGTAATACGGTGTATTTTTCGTAAGTGAATTTGTGCATAACAAGCGACATCCAAAATGTATATCTAGCTAGTCTCTCTGTAACGCAGCGTCTTCATTAAAAATATAATTTTCGTATTAATTCGACGATACGACACGATGCTATTCGTTGGATACCGAAATAGTTCGAAATGCGACGTTTTTATTCATCTCTTTTTTGATATTTTTTTTGTTTCAGTTCTATCTTCACTGTTCGTCGAGTAATCAGATATCATTCTTCACGAAACATCTCGTAATGAAGAAAATGGACTAAAAAACTTCGAAATCAGCGTTCTAGCGAGTCATTGTACAGAAATCACACGACTTTTCGAACGAATCGTTCGCGAACGATTTATTCAATTCTCAAATAATGTTATTAGCAACTAATCAATCGAATTGCAAACAGACACGAGTGGCGATTTAAACAAGAATCGAAAACATTGATCGAATTATTCGCGAACGAAAACAGACAAATACTGAAATGAACCATCATCTCCTATTTCTTGTTTCATCCCAAAAAAAAAAGATTTAAAGAGATAAATTGAACAAATATTGAATCAATCGTTCCATCGTTCGCGAACGAGAATCGAACTATGATCAAATCCTCGACAAACGATAGAAAAAATTCCAAAATTGATCGAATCCCAAACGAATCGTTCACGAACGAAAATCACAAATCAATCGAATCCCCTGTGAACGAATAAATCCTCGTTTGAAAAATTTCATTCGTCGACAAATAAATCATTTTCTTTCATTAACTCAACACTAACGACGAATAAATCACATACTGAACGAAAATCAGACATTTATTGAATCGTTTGCGAACGAAAACATATAAATTCTGAAATGAGCCCCAGTCAATCATATTTTCTTGTTTCATCGCAAAATAAGATTTAAAAATACAAATCGATCAAATTTTTAATGAATCGTTCGCGAACGAGAATCAAAAAAATATCGAATCCTTGAATACAACCAATTCATTCAACGTGAAAAAAATCCAAAAATTGAAAAATTGATCGAATCTCAAACGAATCGTTCACGAAAGGAAATCACAAATCGATTAAATCCCTTGCGAACGAACAAATCCTCGTTTGAAAAATTTCATTTGGTAACAAATCAATCATTTTTCTAGAAACTTTACTTGCGAACGAACGTGATTTCGAACAAATGATTCAGGATTCGATAAATTCAACACTATAATGACGAATAAATCACACATCAGACGAAAATCAAACATTCATTGAATCGTTCGCGAACGAAAACATACAAATGATGAAATGAACCTCCATCGACCATATTTTCTTGTTTCATCCCAAAAAAAAAATATTTCAAAAAACAAATCAATCAAATTTTGAATGAATCGTTCGCGAACGAGAATCAAACAACGATCGAATCTTCACCAAACAACTCATTCAACATAGAAAAATTTCTAAAAATGAAAAATTGATCGAATCCTAAACGAATCATTCACGAACGAAAATCACAAATCGATCAAATCCCTTGCGAACGAACAAATCCTCGTTTGAAAAATTTCATTCGTCGACAAATGAATAATTTTCTTAAAACTCTTTACTTGTGAACGAATTCGATTTCAAACGATTCATACTTTGATTAATTCAACACTAACGAAGAATAAATCAAATATCGAACTAAAATTCAACATCCATTGAATCGTTCGCGAACGAGAATCACGAATTGATCAAATCGTTCACGAACAAAACATCGTCTTTGAAAAAATTATATTCACTTAAAGGGATTAGAATCAAAATTCAAAGAATCTTACAAAAACGAATCTGTTCACTTTTTTAAAACCACCATCTGAGAACGAACAATTCACTTTCCAACAAATCATTCGCGAACTGTTCATTCAACTACAATCAATCCGGCCACCAACGACGAATAAATCACATAACGAATGAATTCTTTCCGAATTAAAAATGAAAATATTCATTGAATCGTTCGCGAACGAAAATCAATCATCGATCGAATCATTCGCAAACGAAGTATCATCAATAAAAAAAAGAATACAACAAAAAAACGAATTACAATGATCAAATCTTCCACAATTGACTCATTAAACAACATTTCGAAAAATGGAAAATTGATCAAATTCCGAACGAATCGTTCATGAACGAAAATAATAAATCAATCGAATCCTCTTGCGAACAAACAAATCCTCATTTTAAAAATTTCATTCGTCAACAAACGAATCATTTCTCAAAAAAAAAGTTTTAATTATGAACAAATTCAATTTCGAACGAATAATTCTCAATTCGATAAATTCAAGACTAACGACGAATAAATCATACATCCAATGAATCGTTCGCGAACGAAAATTGAACATAGATCAAATCATTCGCAAACGACTTATCATTGCAATAAAAAAAATTCAACAAAAAAACGAATTCAGACCAAAACGAATTTTTCACGAACGAGAATCAAATGCTAATCAAATCATTCGCGAACGACTTCGCAAATTTTCCTACAATTCGAACATGATTAAAGAAAACTTATTCTTTAGGCAAAAAAAAACAATTCACGAACGACCGAATATGCTCTTTAAAGAATCGTTCAATTCTTAAATAGATTCGTTCAATATAAACAAATCGTTAAAATAACTGAATTTGCCCAAACAAAATCATTCGAAATAGAATGAACAAAATTTAAATAAGATTTTATTCGGGATTTTAATAATATTGCCTCGAATTTGCTATAGCTCGAGATTTTTCAACCAATCTTTTTGCAACCTCATTTAATCAATTTTTCCACGAACCAATTAACGAACAGTACTGCCAACTCATTTGATATTTAATAATGATACTGAACGAAAATAGAAAAAATACATCCTAAATTTAAACACCTTTCAACTGGATTTTAGACGTTGGGCATTGGGCAATGGGACTCAAGCACACAAATTATGAAATAAATAACTGAAAATATTTTAGGTGAACTCACCTCGATAGCTAATAAATCTGAAAAATGCAACCATTTCACCAATCTTCGATAATTAGAAAAATAACTCTCTTCTATAGGAAATATGCTTGTATCGTTGATTTTAATATAGCAACTGAGCGTGACAGTGCTTCCAAAATGTACGTATCGTTCCTCAGGGCCCAAAATATTGGCTATTTGATACGGTAGATAATCTAAAAATTATAAATTCTATCACTTCATGTCTTCATAATAAATCTGATATCAAATATCATAATATTTTTACAGTTCGAATATCATCGAATTCTGGGCTATTGCGATAGAAAAATAAGAATTTCTTCATGTTCTTATCCTCTTTCCTCTTCACCCACTCAGATTTAAAAATTTCTTCGAAAATCTCACCAAAACTACTCTAAATACATCTAATACATACTCATGGAACTATATGCACTCACAATTTCATACACAAACAATACAAAAAAGAAAACAGCACCACGCGGTATGCGGGCAAAGTCGATACGAGCAGGGCGCAGAGACGAGCCAGCGAACCAGCTGTTTTTGATAGAACTTTAATTACACGATGATAAAGCGATACTGCTTCGAAATTTCTTCAAAACGAAAATATTGTACAAAAATAACGACGATCGCTATTTTATTTTACACAAACAACAATATACCACACTGCCATGCCATACAAACACACAGCACACAACGTATTGAAAAATAATCCGCGCTAAACCGTTACGATTTATGATTCGCTGTCGTTATAGCGTTAATTTTTTACCCCTGGTCTTTAATAAAAACGTTTTCGAGCAAGATTGACGAAAATGTAAACCTTTTTTTATTATTATTTTTTCGCCGTCATGATATTATTCGTTTTTCGATCAAATTTAAAATCAGCTCGAATGCGTTTGACGTATTTAAATGACGCTCTATGGAGTAAAAAAAATCTGCATCGATGTTAGTATATGGTATACTCTCGTATGGGGCATTCATTTTTCAAACATACATACCTACATTTACTCATATGGCGACGAATTGTATAGTACGTATGTGAAAATACATTTTATAGCTGGTTTCGTTATTGTGAAAACGACTTTCTTTCAATTATTTTAATGCTGATGGAATTTTTTCGAATAAAAAATGGCTTCGTGGAACCCACAACTTGTTTAGTTTACGACCATATACTCATAATTAAATTTTGAGACAAACCTGGGCGTAGTGTTTCTTACCTCATCGTTCTCCATGAATATCGTTTTGGACAGACAGATGGAGAGAGGGATGAATGACTTTTAGACATTTTGTCAGACTTTTTTGGACTTGGAAAATTTCAGAGATAATGCTGACTTTTAGATATTTTGTCAGACAAACAATTCAGACTTTTTGAACTTGGAAATTTTTAGAAATCTGGGTAATTTTCAAATATTTTGTCAGGCAGGTTTCTTGGATTTGAAAATTTTCAAATATTACGCTGACTTTCAGACATTTTGTCAGACTTTTTTGAATTTGAAAAAATTTATTTCTACTGACTTTTAGTACCTCGAATTGGAATTTGAAAAATTTTCAAATAAATTTCATTATGAAATTACCTCGCGAAAATCCGTTACACTGATTTTTAGATATTTCATCTGACTTTTTTGAACTTCGAAAACTTTTCAGAATTCAAACGATTTTTTGGACTTGGAAAATTTCAAGAAAATTTCAAACGATGGACTTGAAAAATTCAGTGAGCAAAAGCCCACTAAAATAGTCTGAATTGTTGTAAAAACCGCGAAAATTCCATAAAAATCCTTCAAAATAATGCTAAAGTGATGAAAACATTTTGGACATTTTTGACGAATTTTTCGTTAATTTTACAACATTTTCAATGATTTTTACACAACGTTTGACAGTTTTTACAAAATTTTCCTTTTCGACATTATTTTAAAGAAAATTGTCAATGATTTTCAACGAAATTTTCAACATTTTGGACTTTTTCCATCATTTTTATGGAATTTTAAACACTTTATAAAATTTAAGAAAATTTTGACGGGTTTTCTTTATATCAAGAATAATTTCAATTATTTTTAACAAGATGTTGTACACTTTTTACAACATTTTGAACATTTTCATAATTTTCAACGACTTTTTACGAAATTTTAAACAACATTTTAATTTTTTTTTGGACATTTATAACGATTTTTTCAACATTTTCATCACGTTTTGGACCCTTTCCATTATTTTTATGGAATTTTCAACATTTTACAAAATTTTAGACAGTTTTGACGGCTTTTCTACATTTTTTACAAAATTTTGAACGTTTTCCATAATTTTCAATGACGTTTTACAAAATTTTCAATTCGTTAAAATTTTTTTTGGACATTTCTGACAACTTTTTCAACATTTTCATCACATTTTTCATGACTTTTTACGAAATTTTCGACACATTTTCATAAATTTTGGACGTTTTCCACAACTTTTGTAACATTTTCAATGATTTTTATGAACTTTTTGAAATTTTTCACAACATTTGAAATGTTTTTGACAATTTTCTCACTACTCTCATCACAATTTCAGGTATTTTTTAGGAAATTTTGTACGTTTCAGACAATTTTTTACGATTTTTCACGACATTAGCAAAATTTTGAAAGATTTTTATTCACTTAACTTGGGACAATTCTACATCGTTTGCAATATTTTTAATGATTTTTATGATATTTTCCCCAGTTTTTATATAATTTTCGACATTTTTTATATCTTTTTCATCGCTTTTGCAATATTTGCAATATTTTTACGACATTCTCACAAAGGTTCAGATCATTTCGGTTACTTTTAAAGCTAGACTTTTTATTGAAGTGTTGGAGGAAAAAAATCAGTCACCTATATCACTTTAAAAAATTAGAAAAATTTATGATTGGCTCGGTGACTATAAACGTAGGTAATGACTTTTGACTATAATATCATGAAATAAAAAAATTGAAAATAAAACGGAAGAAAAATATGCTTTAAAACAACTTTCGATAAGAAAACGCTGAAAAAATATACAGTGCGGCGAAATTTATAAAATTGCAATGATCTATTCAAATATCCATGATTTCAGAATTACATATTATCTCTCAATAAAAACAGCTCCATCAATTTCTTTAAAAAAACATCAGTCTCGATCCACTCAATTCTGTGATTGATTCAGCACAAAAAAAGTGCCAAGTTCAATTAGAAAATACATTCATTTCGAATCACTGACTGAAAATCTCTTCGAACCAACCCTTAAACTTTCGATAATTACCAACGATATAAATTCATATCGCGAATAAACCCCATTTCATTTCAATAAATCACCCCTCTCTTCCAAGCTCTTCTTTTCGAGCCAATTTCTCTAATTTTTATATACGTGACCTTCGCGAATAGAATAAATCTCGCCCTAATGATTGCAAACTTGCCGATAAATCTGCGCCCTCTCTTTAATTACACCAACTTCGACTTCGACGAAGTGAGAAAACATCACGAGGAAAAAAAACACTACGAATTCACCACCACCTCGCACCGGTTAAAAATAATTGCGGTGCAATTTCACATTCTTTTTAAAACCCCGCGCTGTAAGGTGCAAATCATCACTTACAAGGGCGTTGATTACAAACGTCGAGCCCTTTTCGCCTTAAACCAAACTTCCGCATGTACACAGCGTGATAAATGCTACAATATGATGTGATTTGAAATACAAATTTTTCACCACACAGTACACGACCAAAAAAACACAGCGAAAAAACGACCAACAACGTGCAAAAATAACGACGTCGAGGGAGCTAAGCAAAATGCCAAGGCGAGGGAGACGAGAGGGTGTTGGAAACATCGTGTACGCGATCTCTCCTCATTACCCAGCCCTCCACCTCTCGGGGTCGATCATCATCGAGGAAAAGTACATGTATCTACACGTCGAGCTAACGAAGCGAGAAAGACATGGAGAAAAAGAGCGAAAAAACTTGCCAGCAACAACAACAACAACCTGCACGGAGATAAATTAGCAGATGCGCGAGTAAAAAAGATTAACGTTCGCTCCGTATTTATGTCTTGGTAATCTACGTACTACAAATTATAGCCATTACTTTTTAGGGGTTAATTTTATCCTTTTTTGCGCTATTATACCTTTCCACAAAGTGATTTTTCATTAAGATGTACTAAGATATATTTTTAAATTTCATTTCGCCTTCGTGACCCCGCCAACCGGCCTCCTTCCCAGGCCAAAGACCTGCGGAGACGATGCGATGCTTATAGTACACGGTGCGGCGCGCACACCACACATACACGTACTCTTTCCTTATTGCATACACGTATCTGTGCAGGAACCATAGCCGCCGATATGGCGGTACCCTTCGTCGTCTGTGTGTTTTCTCTAGCGTTATTTTTCCTCGGTGAGTTTCCCCTTTGCAGCGTCGTTCATTTAATTAATACGTCATTTATTTGCGCGAATCGTGGCGAACACCATTTTACAAAAATTCGCGTATAAAATAAAATTTATTTCGACTTTGCCGCCAAAATGGGCCTCGTACTCTACCCGATTTTATATTCGGAGAAAAAGTTATCGTCGGGAAGAAAAAACGCGAATTAAATCGAGTATTTTTTCATTGCTCACGGATGAACGTTTCCTTTGGTGAGGAAGCTTGAAGAAAAGGGGAGGTGGGGGTACGCGAGCTGTTTTGAAATGAAAATTCATCCCAATAAAGACGAAAATACCACACATTGAATCTGAACTGGTTGGCTTCTCACAAGTAAAACTCCAGTCAGCTTTTCTTATAAAACCAGTTTTATCAGGTTTCAAAGATTTTTAGATTTTCCAAAATTACTTCAAGATTTAAGGGCTAGTAGGAGACTTTAGGAAGATTTAATTAAAAAAGTGAGTTGATATTCGAACTCAACATTAAGTATAAAAAATATGCCACATCGTTCACTTAATTTTGTCAATTTATTTCAAAATTTGAGGGTTTTTGGGGGGAGGGGCTTGGAAAAGATCTTATCAAGAAAATAAGGCAATATTCGAACTCCACACTATTAAAAACATATCAAACGATATGCCGCACGACTTTTTTGATTTTGCCACCTTTTTCAAAATTTGAGGGTTCGTGAGTGGCTTGGGGAGGATCATATCGAAAAAATATAACCGTATTCGAACTCAGCGCTACCAAAAATATAACAAACGATATGCTACATGCTTTTTTAGATTTTTTGAATCTGGACCAAAATTTTGGGGTGCAATGCCCCCCAAGGGTTTTATGATCTCGAAGAAAATTATAATTGTTTGGATGAAACATGAAAATTTCTCTTCATATGAACTTTTTCAAATTTTTAAATCATGGCTCGATGATTTTGTGTGCATATTTTCAAAAGTTCAACTTTTCGCAAAAAAGTTCAACTATCAATTGGTGAAAGTTTTAAAGATGATTTTAAATTTCCTTTCAATGCTCTTCAAAACCCCATTTCAATTTTCTCTACCTCTTACCAATCTTGACATACGCTTCACCAAAATGTAGCAAGAAATTTCAAAAATCAGAAAACAACAAAGCCTCCCCGCCTTTGAGAGTCATTTTTAATAAAAGGTAAATATTAGGAAGGAATTAAGCAAAAAAATGGAAAATAAAAAAAATTTTTAATAAAATTTTTTATTTTTTTGAATACATGTTGTGAGACTTTTAGGCAGGCGCTCACACCCAGTTAAAATTCAGATAGGGAAAAAAATTAAAAATGGGAAATCATTTTCTCTTAAAAAAGAACAACTTTAAGGTTGGAGCAAAACAAATCAGAAGAAAAATTTCCACAAATATAAATAAGGTTCACTCCCCCCCCCCAATCTCCCTAGGAGTTCCCACAAAACTATAGTGTTTTCTTACTTTTGGGTTAAGAGATGCTCATAATAAATTTTTAAACAAAATCAGACAACCCAAGTAAAAAATGAGGCTGAATTGACATGAAATGACCCTAGAAATTGGGAAATAACTGAGATGGTTCGTTTTTCAACGAATAATCTGTTGGAACCCCGGTTTGACTGGTTTCAAACCCAAAGTGCCTTGAAAGCGACTGAATCTTAACAAGAAGCCTGGTTAATAACCGGTTTGGCGGGGTTTCAGATAAAAACTAGTTGAAGAAAACTGGTTTGACTGGTTCCAAACCCAAAGTTTCTTGAAAGCGACGGGATTTTGACAAGAGGTCTGGTTAATAACCGGTTTGACGGGGTTTCAGATAAAAATTAGTTGAAGAAAACTGGTTCGACTGGATTTTTCAATGTTGAATCTCGCTGATAGCGCGTCTAACCGGTTTTCAAATGTTAATCACCTTGAAAGTAACTGCTCAGAGAAGTTTTCAAAGTTGAATTCGGTTAATAGCTTGTCTGACCAGTTTTTTCAACTCAAACTACCTGGTTCAAAGTGTTTTGAATACCTAAGTCAAATTGAGGACCAGTTTGACAAAAATTTAAAAAAAAATTATCTAGCTCAACCAGTTTTCTCTTTATTGAGTCTGCTAAATGACTTTTCTGACTGATTTTCAAACCCAAAACACCCTGAAAATAACTAGTTCGAAGATTGTTCCTTTGATGTTTCAAGTTCTCCTGCAGTCACTATGTTATTTGCACATGTTGAAACACCACCTGGCTATTTTGAGTAATCCTTAATTCATACCTACATTTTTTAAAAATATGAATATTTCATAACATTTCACAATCTCTAACTCAGAAGGCCCTACTTTTAAATAAATATAACAAATCTACCACTCCGATGCGATGAAAACATCGCTCATCAGATACCACAATTCATTTAAATTTATGAGCGACGAAACTACTCCATCCTCATTTCAATATTTTATTCGCGAATCCTTAGGTACTTTCCGTGAAAAAGCTAATTTCATAATATTTTTCCCCATTTTTTTCCCCAGAAAAATTATTCATACCATTAGCCGGGTACGACTTCCCATTTATAATCCTGGATATCTTTAACAAATTAACTAACGCAAAGGGACACCAAAGCAAACATTTATCCGAGCCAATTCGTAAAATAACCTTATCGAACGGCCGGAAACAACGCGGGGAAAAAAAAGGTCAACGTACAAATAATAATTATCTGTTCGACTCACCTCGATTCTCTTCCTGGTCCGAATAATCGCTAACTCCATTACCTGTAAAATAAAGTTATCAATGAAAACTACTCCGCGATGATAAAGCATAGCGATATTTTCTTTTGAAAGCTGAAAAAAAAAAAAACCGAGGAACAAAAGAGATAATAACGCGGTTAATTATCAAAGTAGAAGTTTGGTAGAGTCAAGAGGGAGACCAAAAGTCGTGTCGTCATTTATTGAAAAAAACATACGAAGGAGAGGGCCAGCTGGAGCTGGGAACTTATAGCGGTAGAAGGATAAGGAAACTTTTGTACTGCTGTACCGGACCAATTTGTTGGCCTTTATTAATGGTATAAAAGTTGTAAGTTATCGGTATCGATGCGGGACGTAGCGTACATTTCAGTCGGACTGCTCTCTCGTTGTCGTTTTTGTATAGCTTTTTGTATTAAAAAAGAAGTCGCGATAAGCTTTATTATATTCTAACTTAGTTATGATTGCTTTCATTGAGAGTTTATAGCTTCTTCCTTATTTCTTTTTATCGAGTCGCGAGTGTATCAACTTGTTTCATCCGAGTCGTCGTCATCAACTTACTTACAGCATAAGAATTTTATCGTTTATTACGTCACGATTATACGAGTTATATTGCGACTGGCGAATGTACTTTAACCATCGTGGCCATTCCTATTTTCTTATAGTTGAGTGTTTCTTTGCAGTACGAATGGAGAATGAAAATATAACATATTGTTTCCATTTATGGAGTCTACCCATCGCAGTTTATTTCTTATTTTGATATTATATGGTTTAAGATGCCATAAAATGTACTAAAGTATTCAAAAATGATCTAAAGGTCACCACTTTGGAGGACCAGACATCTTCGCTTTGATATTAACCATGTTTTTATCTCTTTCTACAAAAATAAACACTTTTTTTTCAAATACAACTCACCAGAATACACTAGTAGTAAAACAGCTCGTTTGAGATTAGGCTCAGTATTGATCTGGCATTCGTAAAATCCACTATCAGAATTCTGCACATCATCGAGAATCAATGTCCAATTATTTGGCTCCTCTTCATAATGTTCGATACGAAAACGTCTATCTCCAGTGAACTTGATCATATCTGAGGTCAATATCTGCAAATCTCGACGCCTGATCCATGATACCTAAAAGTAATTTTAAAATAAAGCAGTTAGTATGCGATTCGTTACAGCTAATTTAGATCTAGTTTACATTTGTCATAAGCATTCGAGTCGGCTCGTTTGAGACAACTAAAGAAATTAGCTTCGCCAAGGTGGTCTGAGGAAAGTCCAACACAACACATAGCACATTGCACTCTATTTAAAGTGATGCTAAGTTGTTGACGTCTTGATTTTAGGAAGCTGAACAGCATAATTATAAATCTTAGCGACTCTTTGAAATGCAACTCGACAGTATTTACCTAATTTCGAGCCAACTTCCCATCACCTCACTTCCTAGAAGACTCGATCTATCAACAAACCAACTCCACATCCCATAACATCACATTAAATGCATTTTCCCGAGCACTATCGCTTCTGGGCGCCACAAACATACGCGTAATCGCATCAATTTAAATATTTCCACAACTACGAGTACGTTTCGTTACACAAACACACTTAGACCCAACACGACGCATATCATAAGCTCAAAACACCAATAAACATCACCATTATCGAGTCTAACCCATAAAACCGTTAAAATCCCATCGCACAGCGGTGTACAATAAATTCAACCACATGAGACACGACGATGGTAAAAATAGTACGTAATTCTTCGTTATTACAATCAGAAAGCTCGTTGCAGTGGTGAGAAGGAGAGCATTGCTGCTGAAAATGGAAATTATTTTAGGGTGGAATGGGATGGAGGGAGGATAAAGTTGACTGAATCGTATTGCGAAGACATTGTTGCTTTTACATATACGACACGATACGGTTGTTTAACTCGAGACGAGCGACGCTATTAAATGACAACCTATAACACGTTTTAACGTAGACGTTCTATGTGAAATTGTATTCTACTGTAGGATGTTTCCCAACGATTTTCACCATTGGGAGAGTGTCTTCAACGATAGACATTCATGAAAATTTGAGCTTGAATAAAGAAAAGTCGGCTTATTCTACATCAAATCTGATTTTTTATTTTATTCATTTTATTTTATTGTTTTTAAAATTGCATCACATAGGTATAAAAAAAAATTCCTGAAAAATATATTTAAATTCTGTTAAAGTAAAAAATTAAAGTCGAAAAAAATTGATAATTGACAAGAAATTAAAGGAAAATCTCTTATTACAAAAAAAGATGTCCGAAACTCCATCCGGATTCGAACCACCGACCCGTGGATTAGCGAAAACTATGATCTACAATGAACATAACGTTGCGCGCGCATCGGACGAGTTGATATTTTTTGTAAGGACGGGCGTACGCTACCAAGTTAATAAAAGCGTGGTAAAAACTAGTCAAACGGGTTATAGTTGCAATGTTTTTGTTTAACATTCACTATAATCATCAAGGTCAAACAGTTTTCAGGGCAAAAAACAAGTCAACTGGTTATTTTAAGCAATGTTTTGGAATCACTATGAGCCACATTCGAAAAGAGGCATGGTACAGCTGGCCTCTCCAACTCAATATTTGAAAAATTTGGTTTCATTCGGAAAAATTGAAGGTTTGACTCAAAAGGTTATGTTATGTGTCAACATATCATCTGAATTGGGAAACTGTACTAATTAATGTACCTACCAAAGTAATTTCAGTCAGAAAAATCATGATAGATTAAGACTGTAATCTTCTAATAGAAATTGCAATTTAATCAACTCAAACTGTACTCAGACAGGGTATTTGTTGCTCCCAACCAGTGGCGTAATTGAGAGTGGTGTTCCGCCTCCCCTTGACGACTAAAAAATAGTAAAAAATTACGAAATTCCAGTTTTTAAATGAATTCTTTTACAAAATTTTTCACTCTTGCTTCACTCAAGCTCGATATATTTGTTAATTTTGACATAATAATGGATAACTTGGAAAACTTCTTGTAAAATTGATTCTTTGGTGAATCTCTCCTATCTTTTGAATGACTTTTTAGCTACAAAATTTCTCCCCATTTTCAATAGCGATTCTAACTAAAATATTTCAAGTCGAGGAATTACGATAACTTGTAAAATTGTTCCCTATAGGGAATGAATAAGTAAGCTTTTGTTAATGAATTTTTACAAGTTATTGCATCAGATAATTCTTCAAAAACGAGGTAAAAATTTTGAGAATTTGTCCTTCCAATATTCCAATTTTGGCATGTCACTGGTTTCACGTTCATTAATTACCAAAATCAACTGATTGCAAAACAAGTACATATGTATATCATTTTTGAAACTTTTTGGGTTCAATAAAAACATTCATTTGAACATTAAGCACAATAGTCAACCACTTCCACTCCTCCTGCGTGGTACTTTTTTCAACGAAATACCTACGTTTCACTCGAAAACATACACTAACGTAAGCATAAAAATGTTTCATTTATCATCGCTTCTTCTCTACTCTCCAATCGATGGATATTTTGGAATAATCCTTGACAAAGTTCACTTTTATTACCCTTTTACAAACTTTACTCAAAGTATTCACAATCCAAAGTACTTGCTGGGTCACTGTATTGCAAACTCTACAGCTCTATTTGGCCAACAAAGTCCAATATTCGAATGTTGTTAACCTCTCAACTGTATAATAAGCATAATATCGCAAAAAGGAATCGTTCGAGTGGACGAGTTGCTGATACCGAGAGTTTACAAAGTATTTGTCATTTTGCCATAAAACCTTTCTACAGGCACAAAGTGAAAAACCAAGTTAAATGAAGCTTAAAGGTTAATAACTGCCTTTCGATAAGGGGTTTTCTTCGTACCATATACATTGTATATTCCTCACGTACAAATAGTTCTTTTACATCCCTTCCAAGGATAATTTTTCTTCCATCGACCACCACCGCGACTTCACCTGTACAAATTAGACGCTAATTTACGCTTGAAATATGACCTTTGCCTAAACGATATCCCACCTGTGCTCGCGGTGACATTCGACCGCATTTCTCAGCCGATATCTTGCGTCAGTCGTCGTCGTGCCATGCCATGGCACCCCTCACTTCATCCCTTATTACACGTTCCCATACACGAATGTCGTAAATTACTCTCGACGTGTTGCTAAATTTTCGCCACACGTATACGTACTGCTCCATATATTATTACTGGCTCACACACGACAAAGATACCAAACTGGTGTATCGAATAAGTAAATCTCGGCAAAAATTTACTCGACATAGAAAAGGCGTGTCGCAGTCAGATTTTCAAAAGAGGACTGCTGCGGGAAAAAAATGCCGAGGTAAACGTCGCGTTGCATAAATTCGATTACAGTTTTTTTCTCCCACTTTTCACGTATCTTATTCCTTTCATCGTACGTTGCCATACACATTGCTGTGCTTTTGCAGTTTTCTTCCACCCTCTTCTTTTACACCCATCCTGAATACAAACACCTATAAATTCTGCGTACAAATTTCCAGCACTTATTTAAAATGCACTCGACACATACCACACGTGTTTCTCTTCAACGTAGCGGGTTGCATATCAAATGCAATCGCGTCAACGATCAACTCTATAGGTACACTCACGACTGAATAAACGAGAAAAAAACCTCAACTAGCGAATTTTCGAAACTGGGACTGGCAAATGGGCAAATTACACTATAGCGTCATTCATACAGACGGTTTCATAAAAACTGTTCAAATAATACGTATAAACTGTACAATAGTATATAAATTTCACTTGGTACATTTTTATTACCATAAACGATGAAATATTCCCGATAATACAATATTCGACTCGACGCGACTACGATACTTTTATTTACTCTTTATGTATTCTCTTTCCCACTGCGGTTTTGTTATATTCAAAATATTTACACTACAAGTATACATATCTACGAACACACCGCTTCGACAAAAAAGATTGATTTTCTATAGTAAAATATTCCAGGACGACAATCGTCTCCTCCCCGCCACTTTTCTCTCATGCCAGCTCGTAGGCGTGCGTAAGTGTAAGTATATGAAATTACGTACTTCGAGTCTTTATCCACCTTCACTTCATTACCATCATCTTTTTATACAGTACCAAACGATGCGTTGGTATTTTTTCTTTTTCACAAATACAAGAACAATACAATTCTTTGCATTTGAAAACACAAATATGAACTATTGGCTTCGTTTTTTTCATTCTTTTTCATTTGAATTTTATTTATGTTATTGGTTTATTCTCTTTCTTTTTTATTTTTTCTCGTCTGGATTTGCATTAAAATATGACGTGACGTCATATCCGTGCAGTTTTTAGAGAAAGGAAACGAAGACTTATGTAATCGTGGAATTTGAATGTGAATTGAAACATATGATTATCGATAGTACTTTGAAGGATTAACTTTTTCAGATTTCATAAAGATAGATTTTTTTTAAAGCGGTTTTGCATTCAACGATATTTTACAATCAAAGTATCGAATTCTATATTTTTTTGTACCATTCTTTTATTATAGTTTTTTCGGAAAATTTAAAAAAATATAAATGGAGAAGTGGTTTCGACAGTTTTGAGATTTCGACATGGATAAGTCCTATGAGGGCCAGTGAGGGAGAGTAGAGTTGGGGAGGGGAGGAGAAGGGGGAAGGAGGGGGTCAAGAAAAGTTTTTGTCATCGCGAAATTGTTTTACCATGGACAACATTATTATTATTGAAAATTTTCAGAGATTTCTTTACACCCGACGACTTATTCGACTTGCAAAATTTCAGGTGGTAAGTGGTTCAAACATTCGTAAAAATTGTAAAATTTTCATAATCATTCAAAATATGATTAAATCGATCAAAACATCGAGGAAATTGTTTAAAAGCTCTTGCAATGGTCAAAAGTTCCATAAGAATTGGCGCAAAGAACATAAAAATTACTAAAAAAATTTTAAAAAAGTGTTGGAAAATTCGTAAAAATTGTTGACATTTTTCACAAAAATAATTAAAAGTATGCAAATATTATCAAAGAATTATGAAAATTGTCAAAATGTCCCTAAAATTGTGCAAATGTTGACAAAAGTCAGTAAAAACAGTCCAATTCCATGAAAATCGTTGAAAATTTCGTGAAAGTTGATAGAATTTTCAAAAAATCATTTGAAATATGATTAAATTGGTTAGAAAACAATGAAAACCGTAGAAAATGTACAAGAAATATCTGAAAGTGAAAGTTCGAAACCACATAAATTTTCCCAAGTTCAAAAAATCAAGAATTAAATTTCTAAAAATTTACGAGTCCAAAAGATCATTTGGGTAAGAAAATGTATAACTTTTCAAAGTCTCACAAAATATTGAAAAGTTTAAAAAACGTGAGGCAAATTGCACCAAAAAAAGGCAATAGAAAAGACAAAATTTTTAGAATGGACCCCCCCCCCCCCCCCCCCCCCCAAAAAAAGAAAAAAAAAAAAAAAAATTTTTAAAAAGGCCCCCCCCCCCCCCCCCCGACAAAGGTACAGGACATTCCATGTCATATTGTTGAAAATGTTGATAAAATGCTCAAAAATTTCATAAAAATAAGTGCAAATCTCGTAAAAATAGTCTAAAAACCATGGAAATTGACGAAATTGTCATAAAAATCTAAATTGCCCAAAAAATTATAAAAACTTTCGAAAATAGCGTAAAAATTGTTGAATTATTGCAAAAAATTTTGAAAAATCGTCAAAAACTTGGTAAAGATTGTTGAAAATGTCAAAAAAAATTTATAAAATTATCATAAAAGTAAACAAAAAAATCATGAAAATCGCCGAAAATTTCGTAAAAAATTGTTAAAATTTTCATAAAAATCATTTACAATAAATTAAACAAAGAAACGATATAAACAGTTGAAAATGTTGCTGAAATGCTCAAAAATTTCATAAAAACCAGGGTAAATTTTGTAAAAATTATCAAAAAGACATGGATGCTGTCGAAATTTTCCTAAAAATTGTTGAAAATGACATAAAAATCAGCAATAATTTCATAGAATTGACCACAAGATCATAAAAACTGTCAGAAATAGAGTAAAAATTGCTAAACCTTCCATAAAAATAATTTAAAATATGAAAAAAATGATAAAAAAAATGATAAAAATTGTCTAACTTTTCGTGAAAATAGTTGAAATTTTCACAAAAACAGTAAAAACATTGGAAAAACGGACAAAAAATCATGAAATTCATGAAAAATCTCGTAAAAACTGCTAAAACTTTGATTACTTTTTCCCAAATTTTCACGATTTTTTTTTTTACTTTTTTTTATTAATTTTTATGAAAAACTATGAATATTGCAACGTTTTGTATGTCACCGACTCACCGTAATAACATTTACAACATTTTTCAACGATTTTTTGGAATATTTTTATAATTTTTATATTTTTGATATTTCTTATGATTTTTTTTTTGCTTATCAAACGAAATTTCAACAGATTTTTGTGACAGTTTCAGAAATTTTAACGGAGATTTTGACGACTTTCATGATCTTTTGACCATTTTGACAATATTTGATGATTTTTATATAGATTTGAACAATTCTAATGACATTTTGACAATTTTAGTAATTTTTTGGCAGTTTTTACGATATTTTTAATTGAATTTTTTCAAGATTTTGACAATTTTAGCAACATTTCATACCAAACTGAAAATTTTCGGGCAATTTTTATATTCATGATTTTTTTACTAATTCCAAAATATTTTCAACAGTTTTCATGATTTTTTAAAATTGTTTGTACAAAAGGGATAATTTTTTTTAACGTTCTAACGAAATTTGAACTTCATACTTTTTTTTATCTAAAAAAAACTTACGAGTAAGTATTTGTCAAAAATTAAAATCTGAAAAATCTAATCTGTCACTTTTTTTTGTTTCCTCCTTAAATGAATGTTAATTGACTAATAATTAATACAGGCCAGAGAGGAAATCACAGGGTAGGAGTTAGTATCGAAAATAAAATCTAAAAATTCCCATTTCTCAATTTTTTTATCAAGTATACCTACGAAAAAATTCCAAAACAACAAAAATTAAGTGAAAATGAAAATTGTGGCAAAAGAAATTGAAGGCAGTGAAATTCGAAGTGAAAGATATTTGTCTTTTGTGTTTTTTTACACACATTTGTTCAAAGTGAGGAGCCATATCTTCAATTTTCCTCTAACTGACCCAAATTCAAACAGATGAATACGTGTGATAAAAACAGATAAAATTGAAATTTCTCACATTCATTTTATAAAAGTAACAAGTCAATTACACCCACTTTCTCACAGGCTGCAATACTACTACAATAAATAATTCTATTTCACATCCAATATTGGAAATTTCCCTTCTCCCTTCGCACCATTTTCCTTGATATTCGTCTGGGTCATCTCCATTAACCATGAACTTTCTTCCTCGCAAACTTCAGCCATATCTCGTTACACGAACGAGGAATCGGATAAGATGGCGAATCTGGACGCTCGTTAACGTTAACTAGATTACGACGGCGAGTCTGTAATAGTGATTTGGCCACTGTCAAGATCGTCGCGGTACTGATAAAGAGAGCAAAAAAAGGGTACTGCTGGAAACGAGGGCACAGGGTGAGATAACGTCTCAATGTACGATGTACAAAGACCAACAAGCACCGTTTAGAAATACAAGCACGACGACTCGGAAAGAAATTTCTGGCTCTATACGGAAATAATAATACTCAATATAAACAAAACTTGGCCGATTAAAAGCAACCGAGTACTAAACAGAGGAACATTGGTATTATAGAAATTGTCTCCTTAGCTCGTTTCGCTTCTTACCCTGCCAAGCCGGGTATATTTACACGACGTTAAAACAAATACACGATGGCGAGCCATTTTTCATAATAAAAATCCCTCCGGTGTGTACTTAACATGCGACGGATTAACGTATTCGCTGCAGCTTTTGTTATTTATAAGTATTTGCAGCATAAGAAAGGAAATGTATGTAACACGACAACGTATATGTTCGTGTGACCAAGCCAAGGCGACGAGATGATACCGCAACCAGTTATACTTGGTATAGTCGTCAAATGGGGAAATAGTAAAGTTCGCGAAATCATTTCGTGGCACTTTGTTTAATGAAATTTACGTTTACAGTATGTACATGAACATAAATCTTTCCAAGATGAATGGGTAAATAAAAAATGCTACGGTAATATTACGAATGATTTTTATTGTATGGTGACCTAGATTGCAAGATGCATTGTCTTTATTTATAAGTATGTAATATGAAATAATTTTGAATGGAAATTATATTTTGGAGGTTTTCGAATCGGAGCAATGTGGGTGTGGTACGAAGAAGATGCTTCGTAAAATGTATTATATCGATATTGTACCGAGTCATCGAGTAATCGTGATCGATTTGTTTGGTAATAGAGGTGTTTACCAAGTTCCCAAGTGATCGGTATAAAACCTAAATAGAGACAAAGAACGAGGAAATACAGAGTCATCTAGTATAATAAAGCTATTCGCAGAAAATCATCCAAGTACGAAAACGAGATTACACATGCATTACGTTTCACAAAAAAAAAAAATTGAAAAAGATGATATCGCGAGTAATTTTTCTAACTAGAATTACTTCTACTGCTACAGCTCTCCATCTTAATGCTGAAGAGATGTAAAATAATTCAAGTGCTTTGTAGCAACATAGAAAAGTTATCAGAAGTTTTAGAATTACTGATGAAAGACGGGATGGGGGGGGAGGGGGAGTAGTAGAAGTGAAATGGATCCCAGCTCTAATTCCTTTGCCAAACCCCTCAAGTGGTGTTCCAGGTTCCCCGAGAAGTGAAAAAATTTCCGAGAAAGTTTGACCTCGTTACAACCAAAAAAAATCATATTTTTAATGAAGAAATTTTCCCATAAATTTGATTTTTTCAACTTTATAAAAACCAATGTAAATGATTGAGACAAAATCAGTGGCGTAGTCAGACAGGCCATCAAGAGGGAGGGGGGATTCACGAAAATTTTTGAAAATACCCATAATTTTATCAAAAGAAGTGAATATATTTTGCCCAAAATGGCATTTAAATGCTTAAATTTTATCATTTATTTCAACTTTTCAGTCGTCAAGGGTCCAGACCCCCTGGAGACCCCCCTCCCCCAATACGCCACTGGGCAAAATGCTAAAATTGTATAAAATATCGCAAACTATTTCAAATTAATGTCGTATAAAAAATATTCATAAAGTAAAACAAATTATTGAATTTTCATTCAAATCTCTACAAAATGAGACTTGAAGTTGTTTAAAATACGAGTAAAATGAAATGTTTTCAATTGTTAAAAAAAATTTTAATCAACTCAAAATTAATAAAATTGCTTGAAAGCGGCAAACGTTGTTGAACATGTTATGAAAATTGTTCAAGATAAGAGCAAAATCGTTCAAGTACTTCGAAAACTTCATTAAAACAACAACTTATTCACAAATTTTGAAAAAAAAAGTTGAAATTTTCAAAAAAGGTGCATTAGAATATGAAAAAAGAAAGAAACATAACAAAAATTGAAGATTTTCAATGAAAATCGTTTGAAAAAAAGTAAAAATTCATTTTAAAAAATGTGTAAATTTAGAATATTGTAAAATTGAAAGAAAAATTATTGAATTATCATAAAAATTAACTTGAAATAACGAATGAGAAAAGAAATGTAATTTTTCGATATTTTAACCCATTTACGTTTCAATTTTTGTGATTCCAGACTCAATCTCAAAATTTTTCAAACATTTTCTACTGTTTTTTAACCTGAACAGTTTTTCGTTATTTCCCCCCATTTTTTCGACTTCTGAAGGTTATTCATAATATCTAATTTTAAAGTTTCGGTGCTTTTTCAAACAATCTCAATTAAGAATATTTCAACAAGTTTTTTGATATTTTCAAGTTTGTCGATTTGACAGTTTTTCACAACAATTTTAACAATTTTGATGTTTTTCAAACAATTTTTGCCATTTTTGAGACATTTTAATCATTTTTTTTACTAACTCAAACAGTTTTTCAATGTGTATGTGCATTTTTTACCGAAATTTCAGCTATTTTTATAACAATTTCAAACATTTTTGCGCTTTTTCAAACAATTTTATAACATGCAGAATTGTAGATTGAAATTTTGTCAAATTCAAAATTTCATAAAATAATCTGAATCATTTTCACAACGTTTAAAACAATTTAAATGCAATTTCGACGAAGTATTTTTTTAATTGCAGGCATTTGAAAAATGATTAAAATAATTTTAACGATTTTTACAACATTTGAACCAATTTAAGTGAAATTTGAACTATTTTGGATGCTTTAAACACATTTTCCAACGGTTTCAACAATTTTCATCACATTTTTACCAGTTTTTCGGCTTTATCAAAGCGATGAATTTTTTCCGTATCTAAAAATTGATTTTTGTCTGATTTTCAGTGGTTTTGACTCGATTTCAGCAGTTTTCAAAACATTTTTAAGTGTTTTTTAAGCAATTTTAACGGGTTTTCAATGTTTTTTTGAATGATTTCATTAAGTCTTTCAAATTTTTTGTACTTTTTCAAATAATTTCAACAAAAACTGAACAATTTTTATAACATTTTTGCAATTTTTAAATTATGTTCATAATTTAAACCATTTTTACATCATTGCAAATAATTTTAATGCAATTTTGAATATTTTTACGTAATTTTTTAGCATATTTGCTTATAAATTTCACAATTTTTTTCCAGCTTTTGTTACTTTTCATAAAATTTTAACGATTCATAATTATTTTAAAAAATTTTATGGCGTTTTGAATATTTTTCAATTTTTTCTAGTTTCATAAGTTTTTTCTGAGACTATTTGTGGCATTTTACATCCATTAAATCATTAGGGCTTCGGCTATATTTTAACAAATTTTAGCATATTTTTAATGTTTGTTTCCAACATCGTAATTTTTTCAGTGATTAGAACCATTATTTAACTTTTAAAACATGTCTGACGCAATTTCAGAAAACATTTTGAAAATTGTTAAGGTAACTATTGGCCCTCCAACCCGTGGCTACACTGGGTACTATGTTATG
>FIZU01066229.1:0-17402 GCA_900064475.1 Pseudococcus longispinus
GGGTGCTACGAAAAAAATGCAAGGGATAAAAATTGTAGAGCTTGAAATTTTCTTTCTTCCACGTTTTATTAATTTTTTCCCTAGGGTGCTTGGTTTTCGAGATTTTTGCAGTCAAAGTTTTTTTTTCACCATTTTCAAAACAATCGACCTTTAAAATAGGCCACCCTGTATAATTTCAATAGGAATAAAGCACCGATGGGTATTTAAACCAAACAACCATATTAGGAAACTCGTTACAGTAAGGCACCCCAAATACATTCACTCTTGGCAAACTTAGGACAACGATTCGGAAGAAATGGATAAAGAAGGCAATATACTATTATTATTGAACCTGTAAACCTGCGTTCTCTCAGTCTTATCGCCGTCATGGCCGGCTGAATTTTGTTTAAAAAGTTTACTAGTCTTGGTAATGGGTACTTCTTGCAGAACAATGGCCGCGTCGTCCGATTTATCAACGCTGAATTGTCGTTTGAGGAATTTCGAAACAAATTTGCCCGAAGTAGGGTTTTCATTGGGTGGTAAACAGCGATAATAGTTGTACGGGGTGCTGAGATCATTTTCATTCGGTGCGTTATGTTTTTTAACTTTTGAAGATCCGGATGCGACGTTTTTATTTATAAAAGATACGCCAACGAGGTCGATATTTTTATCGGAAGATGAAAAAGGCGAATTCGTACCGGAATTTAAAAGCTTACCGTTGGCTTCGGGGATATGTTTCATTTTCTGCTCGAATGAAAGTGCATGACGATAGTATTCGCTTCGGTCGGACGAGTCAAAGGTCATCTGACGTCTGGTGTTCCACGATTTGTGACCAAACGACGTACCACTGTCGGTGAGCAAACCGCTGTCCAATGATTTCTGCACGACGAGTTGTTTATTGGTGATGATGATTGGCAGGTCGGATTCGACGCTGCTTTCGGAAGGCAGTTTACCGCAATTGGCGAGTTTTTGGTAGCGGTATTCTCGAGATGATTTTATCAGTTCTTCGTCCAAGCTGTAAAATCAAAAGGATGTTAGGATTTTCATAATTTTTAAAACGGTTTCCTATTTGAGAGTGTACCTACCCGTGGTTATCTCTGATGGCGTAGGCAAGAAATGAAACGGATTAATTGTCTTATAGAGTAAGTTTTCAAAGATGAGAAGAACAAACGAATACTTACGTGACAGGAGGTGGTACAGGAATCTCTTTATCGAACCCTTCTTTGCCTAGTAACCAATACGTTGGCATTTTCCCTTTACCTTTGAGCTCGGTTTCGCCCCTATATTCTAGCCTGTATTTACCCACCAGATCTAACTTCAGTTTGGTTGTCTCCGAGATATGTATTCTACCAGGCGACCCTAATTTGCGGAACAAAAGTCACGATAACGTTAATATGGCGCTCCCTATCGTTGAAAAGCTTTAAAAGTACGTAACTAAGACGCCATCTATGAACGAACTCAATTCATACGAATACAATGTTGCTATACAGATATAGAGAGGGTTGTATTTACCTGTGGATTCGAGCCTAGATGCGGTATTTACCGTATCGCCGAATAAACAATACCGAGGCATGGTTAATCCAACAACACCAGCACAACATGGTCCTGTAATTTGAAATTATATGCAATGGCAACACTCTAATACTAAATTCACTGTTTTTTGGTGATTACGAAGTTAAAAAAGTCATACCTGTGTGTAAACCGATACGTAATCTCAAAGGTGTCAAAGGCAAATGTCTAATTTTGAACTGACCACTTTGATGCAATAAATCTAATGCCATGGTTGCTATTTGATCCGAATGGTCAGCAATTCGTACAGGTAAACCACCAACCACCATGTATGCATCTCCGATTGTTTCGACCTGAAATTGACAAAAATATAGTAGGATGATTGTAACACTTTCAACGGTTTTGAAATGAGCATTGAGTTTCACATAAGATTCGAATATGTTAAAACTAAGTCAGTATTTGAGATCACGATCAGGAACCCGCTCCTGAAAACGTAACTGTTCAGACCCTATTCCTGTTTGCCCCCTCTACCCAAAAAATATACATTTGCCTGTTGACCAGATAAAACTGGTTTTTCTATTTGGCGCAGCTGCACTTCTGAAGCTACTGCACTGCACACTCATGCACTTGTACATTATGAACACCTGTTTGTTTGGCTCTGCCACTCTGCCTATCAGGGTGAACATTACTCTTCTCTGGCCTGAAACCGGTTTCTCACGCCCCATTTTTCCTGCTGTGGGGGAGGGGCAGTAGACTGCATCAAGGATTCTCAAATATATCGTCGTTACAATTTTTAACGTTGGCGAGAGAACACTAACAAATCATATGCGTCACGTTTTTTTCATTTTTTTCAAAATTAGGGAGCTTGGTATGGAGAACTGGGGAGTCGGATCGAAAAAGTAAGTTGATATTCGTGATGAACACCATCAAAAACATATCCAATGATATGTCACACGGCCTGAATTTCTTTTTTTAAATTTGATCAAAGTTTTGGGGTTCCAGAACTCCTTCAGGCCATTGAGATCCCAAGATGAAACATCATTAGTTGTAAGAAACATAAGAAAATGCATAGACTTGAATTTTTACAAATTTTTAAATGGTAGCTCAAGGAAGTAGCAAATTTTAAAAAATTAAGCTTTCTGGAAAAAGTTTCAACTTTGAACGTTCAGAATTTTTTACGAATGAATGGGCTTTCATCTACTTATGATGCTCTTTAAAACTACGAAAACAGATTTAATTTGGGGAGGTGACTGCGTTTTTCTGTCGAATTGACATGGAATGCCCCCCTGCAAATTTTCTCTGTTCTGAATTATAGCATTGAAATTAAGTAAACCTTCCAAAATATTTCAACTTGCTTCAAGTTTTAGAAGTCCCTGAATCTGTTTCTGGGATCATTCTGACCCTTGACCAAAAATATGTCCTCGTAGGGTAGGAGGGTGGATCCAAAATTCAAATTTCTTGGTCCCACAAAGGAAAATATCAAAATAGTGTTTCTTAACCTGTCGAGTCCGTTTCTAAAGTTATTTTACCAAAAGAATTTAGGAGTATCCCAAAGGAGTGGGATGGGACACTGGGAACCATTCAAAATTTTGGAAAATTTCAATTTGGATATCAATGTGTAGGAAGTGTATAGGTACGATTTTTGACATCCGAAATTCATTTCTGACAAGGAAAATTTCAATTTTAGACTAAAATCTCAAGATGCTCCGGAAAGATTGGGTAGCAAGTATATCAAAAATCAAAATTTTCGCCCCAAACAGCACCCTTGAGGTAATAATAGTCAAATACTTTGGTGATAAATATACGCAAAGAAAAAGAAAGAGAAGACAGCGCTTCACAAGGGTCTCAACAGAACTGTAGAAGAAACACTCAATCGCCCATTCGAAGCAGTATAAATTCAATCAAAATTCAAACTTACCTTGTATACATTATAAGCGTTAATCGTAGCATCGAAACACGTGTACAGATCATTCAGTAAATCGACAACTTCGAAGGGAGTTGAATACGCTGAGATGGTAGTGAATCCAACAATATCTGAGAAATAGATGGTAACTTCGCTGAACTCTTCAGGATCGACGGGCATACCTAGTTTTAGCTTGTCAGCAACAGAGCTGGAACAAAATTCGATCAAGGTATTGAAACAGCATTGCCAAAATGATCTCGGCTCAACGATACATAACTATTAGATTAAGAGCACATTTTTGGTTTTAAAACCAGTTGTGCAGCTTGAAACCTTCACTTCAGTGGGATGTTTTCCAATTAAAAAACAAATGAAGCAAACAATTTTTAGGGAGCCTATAAACAGGCCAATAAGTTTTTGGAGGTCCAGGTAACCTCTGTCCCTCCTTGGGTCCACCCTGCTGCAAGTTTAAAAAGCGATTTGGTCGTTCTGGGGTTTCAGACTAAATTTGAGTAGTCGATGCCAAAACGAAACAAAATACGACCATGAAAATTTGTTTTTTCCTATTTTCCCATCAGTACACATAAATTATTACGATTTTACGAACGCAAATACATACGAAAAGGAAGTATGTAGTACACATAAAAGACTCACCTAGGTAACATGCGATTCAACAACTGCTCGGTTTTCTTCTTTTCCATATCCAACTGCTCGGTACGTTCTCGTATCAAATCCTCTAAATTATTCGAATACTTTTCCAACATTTGGAACATGGTATCGACGAAATTTATCTTCCTGCCGTGATTCAAAGTTTTAAACAGATCGTATATAGCATTGAAGTCCGGTCGTTTTTCAGGTTGTTCGGCCCAGCATTGGCGCATAATATTTATCGCTTCCGGTGGCGCGGCGCCTTTACTAACGGACGGTCTGATTAAAGGCGGAGGCTTTTTTAATTTTTCCATAATATCTGAAAACGGTGAGAGAATAAATCGCTTATAGTTATACGTATAGGCTTGTTCGAGGGTGAAAATTTCATCAACAAGTTCATTATAAACGGTTAAAATTCGTACCTTCTGGTGATAACGAAAGCATACAAAATGGCTCCCCTCGAACGACAACTTCTTGCATGACTATGGCGAAACTGTAAACATCACCTTGTTGCGTACCCCTTCTCATTAAACTTTCATTCCGCAGAAGTTCAGGAGCGGTCCATAATAAATCTGCGAAACAAGTTAGTACCGCGAGACGTTAGACTTCGGATAAGAATACAAGCGAGGCGCGTTCGCATAGGTCGATTTCCCAATCTAAATACCTCTGGCAGTTTTATTTATGGTTGTAACGTTTTGAGCTTCGTTGAATTCGGTCAGACAGTAATCCGTTATTTTTAATACCCATCGAGCGTCTATTACGCAGTTCCTCGATGACAGCGTTCCGTGCACGCGGTACGGGCAAGAATGCAAATATTTCATACCCTGTAAATTTTCAAACCAAACCTTTATATCTACTCTACGTAGTACAGCATTTCAAAAAATACGTTTGTTTGTAGCAGAAATTTGTGGTATTTGTAGTTTTGTACAAATTTGTATATTGTAGAAGGCACACGATGTTTAAATGTTGATGGCATCATTTTTCACAAATTTGTCCGACATTGAAGATCTGTTGACTGCCTCATGAGTGAACATTACAATTTTTGAAGCACCCTTTCACCTTCCAGAAACTATCCTTGGGGTTTTAGCCCAATATCATTACATAAATGGATTCCAAAAAACAATAAAAATTCAAAATTTTCCAAACTTTGAATACCAGTCTTATCTCCACTCCTTTGGATCTCTTTTTTTTTGCAACCATGGCAGAGAAGTCCAAAGAAGACGAGAAAGCTTGTTTCAAATTGATTCGACGGGACCAACAGGTGTCCAATACCACGTTAGAGACGTTTCAGCTTGACTGACACAGGTTGACGCCATGTCAGTGATGTGTCAAATCGGTAGACATGGGTTGACAATCATTGGATGCATTTCACCAAAGTCACTACAGCTTTTTCTATCCTACATCATTTGTCTTATTTTTTTTTACAAATGTCAAAGATTTTAGTATGTAGTTATGTTTGTTCCAATTGTGTTATTTTACAGAAATTTGTCAATATTTCACCATGTCGCCCATCAGACAGGTTATGATAGATATGTGACTTATAACCTGATGTCTACATTTTTAATTTCATAAATTTGGCATTTGCCTCATTTTACACAAGAGTCAAACATAAAGAGGCACACAAACTTTTCCATGCTTTTTTTGAACTAAGCCCTGTTAAGAGACAGTAAGTTGCAGAAGCATGAAATATGAACAGATTGCCAGAATATACCAATAAAGTAAAACAAACATACACAAGGAGAAGAGAAAATAAGCGTAGATAAATTTAGAGAGACATAGGAGTAGAAAGACGTGCTCGAAAACAGCCTAGGTAGCAAGTAGATGAAGCGGAGTAATCAAACATAAAAGGAGGTAAGGCAGGGAAAATTTACTCTTGCTTATGTCGGTACATATTTCAATTTCAAATGATCAAAATCAACACTGCGGGCTTAATTCACTTCGAAATATTTATAAAATGAAAAAATGTTCCCTTAGACTCAAAGTTAAAAGTAACCCCGTGGTTAAAAGCGGTTTAATTGCAACTGCCACCTAAGTAAATTTATACGAGAAATAAGTACTTATACCTTCTAGTGCAACTCATTTAGGCATTGATGTACTTCGTAAACGAATTTTTTTCATTTTAACTTTTAGTACCTTCAGTCGAACAAATATTCACGTGTTGTAGAAAGTAATTCGGTTGAAATTTTTATCAGAATAGAATTACCAACTCGTTGGTAGATACTATTTAATTAGCTTATGTACTTACTCTAACTAAATCGGTTAGCAACGAAAGTCTGAAACTCCAATCTAATTTGATTTCATCTTGTATTAGTACATCTTCGAGAGACCCGCGACTACAGTATTCCCATACTAAAGCCGGTCTCACCGGATCTACCAACAATCCAATCAATGGATTTAGATTTTCATGGCGTAATCCATGTATCTGCAAATGCAAACGTACGATTAATTAAAACTATATAGCTGAACTCGTACAAGCGTATGCAGACTCGTATCAAGCAGGTATATTTACCATCATCAACACGTTCAAGGACTTGCTACGTAATTCGAAAGATCCATCATGCACGGGAATATCTTTCAATTGGACTAAATCTCCCTATTGGAAGAAGGAAAAAGGACACAGGGTGAAAAAACTTTCAAACGGTCGAGTTACTATATCGAAATAGAATTGGGTTTAGTACTTACGTTATATCTGGCTTTAATTTCATTGGAGGCGATCGGCTTTGTGACTGAATTACTGCTGTTAACGTGTTTCAAAGGAAACGATTTATCCGAATCGTCTGGACCTTTTAATAAATCCGGCTTATCTACTTCCGGTCCGCCGAATTCGTGTAATTGTTGCAGCCAGCAACATAACATCGCTTCTATACCTTCTTCCACCTGCCGAGACCGCCAACCGTGTTTCACAAAAAGTTAATTTATCTTAATGAAAATTTCAAAAACCAAACACCCCCATTTTAAATGCTCGCTACGTCAGATCTCTCGCCACCTCGCCCATCCGGCACCCTCTTGTGCTCTTTATTATGAAACTACGCCGACATGATACCACCTGAATATAATTCCAAGGTGTTTTTTTTTCCTTTTCTCTAGCCAATCTTAATGGAAGGATTTGTAAACGGCTGAATAGGTATATCAAGGCGTAAAAAACAAACTTACCCGTCTCGGTTCGCTAATTTGAGGAAATATGATGTCTTCGGAAGTGAGTAAAATTTTACACGGATCTTTCATCCTGCGCCTGGTCACATACTGTTTTCTAAAACCACGAAAATATGATTCAATTACCGCAAAGCTCCAATCACCTTTGCCATCAATATTCGACCAATACAACGAGTCGAAAATACTCTACCACATGCTCTCATATATTTTGTTTTTCTTCGTCGATGTAACCGATCCATGCCATATTTCTAAATATTAGTTTTCTCACGTTTTTCATTCCAGATAAAACATATCCTTTCCTTTCGCGAGTAAAAGCTCCCACGACGTTTCATCGCGGCGAGTTTATTGACTTCTTTTCCCTTACAGTTTGTCTTCTCCACCTTCATACCCATCATGACGTGGAACAGGTAAATAACGCCTCGGTTGCTTTCATAAGGCGTAAAAGAGATTTTAACCAAATTTTAGCGGATGCATTTTAAGCTTAACTTATTTTGGTAATATTTTACCGCCAATTTAGCAAAACGACGTTTTCTAAATTTAACGTGAAATAATCAACTTTGCTAAATTATATGTATAAACGTGTATATATACCTATATACTATATAATATTACTCTAGAGAAATTCGCCATTTTGGTTCCTTTTTTTTCCTCTCTTTTTCATCGTCGTCGTAAATATCAAAATTATGACTTTTACGCGTTCTACGTCTTCTCATTATACAAGTTCGCATCATTTCTTACTCTTGAAGTCATTTTGCCCAAGTATAAGAACACAGCATCGAAGAATTGACCAAGTATTACAAGAAAATGTCACATTAAGGTGAATACTGAAGCAAATATAGAGTGGTGAGAAGTCCAGGGAAGGCAAAAAAGCTAGTGTCAATTTGTGTTGAGCCGGCCGACACGTGTAGGACACCGTGTCGAGACAGACGTGCCGACTCAACTGACACGGGTCAACACGCATCGGATGGACATTATCAGAGTCATTGCAGCTATCCCAGCCAATCAGTGATCTTGAATTATGCAGAAAATCCTAAGGAGGGGATATGCAGAGTGTAGAGAAGAACGGGAAAGTAGAAAAAGCATGTGTCGAGTTGAGTCAATGGGACCCACACATGCTTGGCACCGTGTCAGAGACGTGTTAACTTGACCGATACGGGTCAGCAGATGTCAGAAGAAATTTACCAGGATTACTGCATATTTTCCTGGCCTTTTTTCACATCATCCTGATGCCTTCTTGGAAATCCTCTTCACTGCCCTGTTGTGTAACAGCTGGTTTCGGTAGGTTTCCAGAAACCTTGAGATTTTTGTGCATAGGGTGGGACAGAGTGGAGTGGGAGTTGGCAAATGTGCTCTAAAATTTTTTTAGGGTCCTTGATAATATCTCATAGTTAATTTCGAAAAGTGGTGACAGGGTCAATCACCTATCTTAACTGGGAGGTACCCTTTAAACATAGGTATTGCTCGTGATTTTCAAATTAAAAGGGTGAAGGGGTGGGGGAGGGATGCTCCAACTTTGCCAATGGGTGCTCTTACCTGCTCTAACAATGCTCTATCACCCCATATGAGTTTCACCCTTTTCCACTTCATCGGAAGGCTAAGAAGGCTACCGTGTCTCCAGCCCCATCCGTAATTTCTTTTAAAAAGAGGTAAAGGGGTGGTGCTCTAACAACAAGAATGGATGCTCTAACCTGCTCTAAAGATTCTTTATTCCTCTATGTAAGTTTTACTCATTTCCACCAGATGAGGACTGCCGTTTCACCAGCCCCCCAACAATTTTTTTTAAAAAGGGTGAAGGAGGGGTGCTCTGACGACGGTAATGGGTGCTCTAACCTGCCCTAATGATGCTCTATCTTCCTATACTAGTTTCATCTCCTTTACTCATTTGGAGGGCAGCGAAATATGAAACTAATTTTCGGAATATTTCAGCACGACTTACTACACGGAAAACATCCGAATAAAATTTGCCTTCCAACCCCAAAATTGGCAACCTCATTTACACTTACGTACTTCAACTTGCAGAACCATCTCGCCACAGGAGTTGAACCACAATTAAAACACACCGTATACATAATCACAATCAACTCTTCCCATCCACCAGATGCAAAACCCTACTACAGTTGAAAACTACCACCATCCGTACAAAACTTTCCCTCGAAACAATCAATTAACATCCGTCTTGCGTGAAAAAACAAAAAACAAAAAAATACCCAAGCAAACAAAACCGACCGTCGCTAAAACCGCAAATAACCCTTTCGTCGCTTTTGTTTTACATTAAAGGACTAAAATGATTCATCAACTATGTACAAAACATTAACAGCGAACTCCATCAGTTGTACTCATATGTGACAAATATTAATTATGAATTCGATAAGGCACATGACGCTGATGACGACAACGAAACGCAACGTGTTGACCCTGACGTCGACTGTTCATTTGTTAATATTTCAAACTAAACACGTCGACGCGACGGACGCGAATACGGACGCGTTTCCAAATGTCATCTCATTTACGTAGACGGTTTATCATATTGTAAGATTTAAACGAGAATTTTGTAAATGGGGATTTGAATACGCCGAATGGAATTCCCCCTCCCTCTGCATCTCGAAATAACCCTTATTTACACGCTGCAAGACGCCAACGTCGACAGAAAAACCACCGAATACGAAAAACAGATTAATTTTACCGGTTCAATGTCACCCAAGCTCCGAGTCGATTACCAAGCCGAGCAAATCTTACCAAAAAAAGTGAAAAAAACGCCAATCCTAATGAAATATAAATTCGACCGCGGCTCCGATTCCGCCTTTTATTCAAATTATCGGGCACGAAAATACGTCGAACGAAATTTCGTAATTTGTATTTAGGTCGATTGATTATTTCAAAAGTACCAACTTTCGATTATACATCGCTCAAGACCCAATCCCTACCTAAATTCTAATCGTTCCGCGATAACAAACCTTATGGAAAAGACATAAAAAACACGTCGATTCGTACAAGTGATTTTCTTCCTTAATAAACAACCCCTTGATCGTTCAACTTTTCTCAATTATATTTCGCAATCGTAAAAAAAAAAAAACGAACGTAAATATTTAAGACGCACTTGAGAAATTGTTAAAAACTTTACGAGTATGGTGAAAAATGACAAGTTGCCGGTTTACGACCCGTTTACTGAAATTTTATAATCATTTTACTCCCCTATATAAGATTTCATCGTTCAGACTACACGGAGAAAAAAACCCAGGACGAAGGTGGGTTCGGGTATCAGTTGCTGGGATATCTAAATTTTTAAATTCTCCTCATAACTCGCCGTTGGCGTTAACAGCGCCCGTGCAGAATTTAAAGTTTATTTTTACGTTGGTAACACTTTGGAAAAAAATATTTTTATTTATGTAACTAAATCGCGCCTGTATTAGATTTAAACGGCTTGTTAGTGTATTTAGAGTTGTTACGAGCGAGGGTCTCTCTCTCTCTCGGTGTCCTATTTTTATTCCATTCGATAAATGAATTTATTAAAAAAAAACACGTTGCAGTTTTATCACCGCCATTGGAGCTTAATACGTACGACGTATTTTGGTATGTTTTCTCAAGCAACTCCGATGTTCGCAATTATTCGAGCTGTCGTTTGAAATGCGCCGAGGAAGCAATTATCGGCGAAATATGGTCAATAAATTTTAAACCGTGGGAACGCAGAATGCCGAGTTACGCGGTTACAAAATGCGTTTAAATTTATTACATTTATATGTAGTTTGTACGTAACGTACGTACGTACGATATACCATAATACTTCATATTTTTAGTACACGTGAATAAGTTGTTGGTATGTTTTGCTCGACGAATAACTAAATTCATCCCCCCTGAATACGTCTTACGTACTTCGCCGAAATGACGCGTGTTGAATGAAATAAAACCGTCGGATTTTTAAAACGAGAATTTTGTTTGTAAACAAAGTGTTTTTTAATCGAGTTAGTTCGTTTTTAAAGTTCATGGGCATGTGGTGAAAATTTTGTTATTCGGTTTCCAAAAAATCGATGAAAAATAGAAATTTTAAGTGGTTGGGTTGAGATTCCTTCGTTCCATTCCATAACGTCTTAAAATGCTCCGATTGAAGAAACTGCCAATCAAAATTTTGAAAAATCCTTAACGCTTTTTTATAGGGGTGTACTTTAGCTTCCAATCGAATATTCGAAGTAAAATCTGAAATAAGCTTATTTTTTTATGTTTTTTATTCATTATTCAAGAAAAACCTGCATCATTATTACGGGATATCGAAAAAAATAGTCAGGAAGAAAAATTTTCTACAATAAAGTTTTTGAAAAAAATGATAAAATCATAGTCCACTTGGTGGGCAGTTGGACACGGGCAAAATTTTTCCAAAAAATAACAATTTTTAAGGCAAAAACAGACATTTTTACTAACTTTTTCAAATTTTTTCTAAAAAATTCAAGAAAATCCTTTAAAAAAACCTTGAAATTTTTTCATCAAGTCAAAAATTCTCAACTTTAAGAATAAATGCCTTAAGGTTGGCAGCTCTGAATTTAAATAAACAGTTTTGTGCCGAGGAGTGATCTGATGCATATCAAACTGAGATATACTTGCTGTAAAAATTTCAATTTTTTCCTCCTCCAGTTTTTTTATTATTGCTATTTTTTAAAAAACAAGTGTAAATTCTGATTTTATATTATAGATATTTCAGGACTACAAATCACCCAACATTCAAAATTTTTGCATTTTCATTAAAAAAAATGAAAAGATTTTATGAGGATTTATTTTGATTTGAACTGAAAATTCACACAAGAAATCAGCTTTCAAGATTAGCCAATATTTTTTGAAAAATGGCGATTCCTGTTCTTAAATGAAAATAAGGTCGTCCCATGACACTCAAAAAGTTCCTTCCAAGTGACGGAAGGAAAAATTGCCACCCTTACCGTAATCTCAACACAAGGATCAGATAAATAAATTTAGAGAGAATGATTGCCAAGAAGTAAGATTTTTTCAAAAATTGCTGTAGAGCCAAATTGTGCAGACATTTTATTAATTCCTGATCAATAAATGCAGTGAATGGAAATTTTGCCTCAGAAATAGTCACTAAGTAGTGTACGAAGTAGAATTTTACAAAATTTCGCCCATTTCTTCGAACACAATATTCCATCATTTTTCCAAAAATTGTTGTTGAAAGTCTGAAAACCTTTGAAAGCAGGTTTCATTTTTAATTTTGAGTCATTTGAGGCTCTACATACAAGAATTTGAGTTACAAACTCAAAATTTAAACTTCTGTTTTTATTTAATAGCAAATTATTGAAAAAAAAATTAGAGGGGTGGAAGTGAAATTTTTTCATATAAGGGTGAGTAGTTGAGCACAATTTTTTCAATTTGTAGCAAAATAGATAATTTTGATTTGATTCTATTTTCTGTGTGAAATTTTAATTTTCACTGGTGAAAATGATGCAGTGCACAGTGCACTAATTTAACTTTAGAGTACATGAGGCAATGAAAAATTCTAAATTTTGTCCATCTCATATTTCTTCCAGCCACAAAAGGGTTAAGTGACCGAATTAGAATTTGATAAATTGAAAAAATCGTCTTAGGTTTGCTCAACCAACTAAAATTTTGTCTACAAAATGACGCCAGTCAAAACTGATGAAAATTTATCAAGATTATCCAAAATGGAATAAAGAAGATCTTTCGACCAATTTTTTTGGTTAAAGTGGCGCAGACTGTTCGACAAATTTGATTGGGTCTGGATTGCACTTTGAAACACTTCAATTAAAATTTATCAAAATTCAAAAGAGAATTTTGTTGAAAAATATCGATCATTAAATTTTGGACTCGTTCTGTACCTATTCAAAATGTTGAGGGGAGGGGGAGGGGTAAAAATGATCTTCTCCTCTTGCAATGGAAGAAATGAGGATATGAGGATATTATTATCATCAGACTAAATTTCGAAAATTGGGGCGGATGAAAATCAGAAAATTTTCTCTTGAAATTGTCAACATACAGTATAAAAAATTTTAAAACTGAAATTTTCAAATTTGACAAGTCATTGCCTTGGGAGGGGGTGAGGTAATGATTTTTTACCCTTCATTTATGATTTAATAGTGAACCGGTTTAATAAATTGAGAAAAACTGTCAAAAGAGAGGACAGGGTGAAAATTTTGAAAAATTGCACTTTTTACTCTAAAAAAAAGGCATTTCGAGTTTTATTACACCATATTTTCCTCAATAAAACGTAAAATCAAATTTCATCAGATTTTCTACAAGTTAATCAAATGCCAAAAATGTTGACTTTTGAAAATACATTCGAATTTTGGAAATTTTCCTGAATTTGCAGAAATTGAGTTCTTTAAATATCGCTATTTCCAGAAATTCAGCCGAAATTTCGAAAATATTGGTGAATTTAGAATAATTTTGTCAAGTTTGACCATTTTTGAGTTTTTTATTTGAAAATCGGTCAACTTTAGATTTTTGTAAGAAATTTATTTTCACCATGAAAAATATGTTTTCCGAAAATAAATAGTTGGCAACCCTGCAAAGAAAAATTTTCAATGTTTTCATTTGAAATAGCTGTTTTGCATCAATAAGGGCCTTTTCAGGTCCATTTAATTTTTTGTAACTCAGAAATCTCGATTTTTCAGCCATCTGCAACTTTTCTATCCCCTGGTATAGGGCAATAAGTGGTTCCCAATTTTGAGGTCAATGGTCTAAGGAGGGGATGAGGGGGGGGGGGAGAGCCTCGAACTGAATTTTCTCAAGGAGTAACCGAGGTACCACGCTGGTGACAGTACATAAAAATGATAAAAAACCAAGTTTTTTTTTTCAAAAGTGACCCTACTGTGAGCACTCTCAGCTCAGTTCCTTTGTGAGCTAGTGATCTAAACTTTTCTATGATGGATTTTCCAACTTGAAATGAACCACCCCCTTGAATTTAGTCAAAATTTTGGGGATTTTTTTTCGATCTACCTATTTCTTTTATTATTTGATATCTGCAGTAGAATGAAAACACCAATCCTGGATACTTTTTTTAGTTCCTCAAATTTCCGCCAGAGTCTCGTTGATAGCTGTCGGAACTCGAAGGTAAACTTGACCTTCGCTCAAGGTTGCTGTGACGTCATAAGATTACCTTCGAGTTCCGACAGCGATCGACACGACTCTGGCAGAAATTTGAGGAACTAAAAAAAGTACCCAGGACCGGTGTTTTCATTCTACTGATATCATACTGACTTCAACCCTTCAACTCGTGTATAAAGCGGGGGAAGTTTTTTCTAAAAATCGAAAGATAACAAAATATATTTTCAGTTGAATTTGAAATTTTTTCAGAATTTTCTTCGATCTCCGATTCAATTTGGGCGGTATAAAGTTGGATTTTTTATACTATTTTGAAAATGCTCACTAAAATGATTTAGCTTTTACTTGAAATTCTGATTTATACCTGATTTCAACCCGTTGAACTTGAATTTGAAATCAAATTTGCTATTCATGGTTTCGAACAATTGATAACCCTCAAAATTTTTCAACCCTAAACAAAAGCAACAAGAACCTTTTCGCCTTCCCTCTTCCTCTTTCATATTCAAAAAAAAAGCAAAATAAGTCGTTTTTGAAAACCCCCCATAATTTGGGATGGCCAATTTGTTGATGAAATATTCCGCAGTTAATTTATACGAGTAATTTATAACGTAAAACCAAAGTACGAGTAGAAAATAGACGACTGGTGTTTATAAAGAACGAGGTATTTGCTCCTGTGGGAAAATATTCAGATTCGCACCTGTTCAGAAGGAGGAATAAATTTATCAAAAGGGACAAGTAAGACGATAGAGAAATGATCTATTCGTTTGAAATGGTAATTAGAAAATCCGTGTTGCATTTTCATAGTATATTTAGTCTACTTAAAAATATAAAAAAATGGACAATGTTGAATCAATTTTTCAACGTTTCGAGGAATTAGATACAAATATGCAATTTTACTGTCACACGCACACCCAGAACTTTTTCATAACGTCCATCATTCGCGAATCGATCGAATATCACGAAAATTAGCCCCTACCTACATCGTAGCAAAATTCCACCACAGATGGCAATTTATTCGACACAAACCTTGAGCTTTGCTTTTGCGAGAGGGCGTAAATGAAAAAAAATTCAATTATCCGGAATGCGTTATCCACTAAACTCGTGTTTAGGTTTGGAAATATGCCACATCGGGGGAACCAGAATGGGAAAAAATACCATCGTTAGCAATCAACAACCACCACAAGTGCTAAAGTGCGTTTCGAAATATCATACCGAGGTTTAAACATCGACGACGATGAAAACATTATGGTTACGTCCGAACAATGAAACAATTACCATGGTCTACAAACGAACATCGTTTATGACACATATTCATAAGATCTAATTCGTAATTTGCTCAGCTTTTACATCTAACACTACACGACACAACGCAGATAAAAATTACCTCGTTCTTTCTTCTTTTTTTCTCTTTCAAACGTGGCACAGAAAACAAGCGAATCGTACACGAGGAAAAGTACCGAATCGAGTAAAACGTCTACTAAGCAATTTAAAAAACCGCGATGATCAACATGGCGAACCGAATCAGCAAAATATCACACTTCCACGATTAACAATTCGATTTGTCAAAAAGTTGGCAAATAAGGGATACTGCACTATCGAGTTGATAAAAATTCGACCGAGTTTACGCGTCGTGCCATAAATTGGCCGTAATTTTGCAATATAAATTTCATGACGGTAGATTTTTCCCCCCTTTTTCGAGTTTTTTTCTTGTTTGATTGATGCCATTAAAATGAGGATAACCGTAAAATCATTCCGCATTGACAACGCTAGAGATTTTTTTTACTGTCGTTGTCACGCCGAACCAACGTACTAGAGCGAAAAAAATATAATATAAAATGTTGCCGGAGAAAAAAAAAAGCTCGCGAACTTGATACCTAATTGCTTTATATGTTCGAATAAAAAGAAACTTTCAATAGCGAAATTCCAAGTCGTTATGGATTTTATAGGCGTCAGATTCGGAATTATATTGTTATGTGGTAGAGTCGAGTGCTTCGTTGTATGTCGAATGGATACACAGAGTGAAAAAAAAAATCATTTTATATGCGTTTTCAAAACTTACCGAGCTATCATTGTTATGCATGACGTGAAAATAACCACAATTACCACCACGAACAGAATTAATAATATGACATCCAACGATAAGTCGTCCCAAAAACCTGCAAAATTGTTTACAAATGTAGAATTACCATTATTACTAGTTTTTGTTCGGTTATACGCGAGTTTATAATCTTGAATTAGGTATCTAGTTACTTACCATCAGACAAAGTCTCATCACATACTACTTTATTACATCTCGAAGTATCTGACCTGGTTTGCCTCAGCATCGTCATTTTTTGACCAAACCAGTCAGCAGAATCTCTCATCAACGATGTGATTTGAAAGTAAACATCATCCGTGCAATTATCACAACTAAAAAGAGAAACGAAACAGATGAATTTCACTTCAAGATACAAGAGAAATACTGTAATTGCCTACCTATTAGATTTATGAAGATATAACACCTCACGAGTCGAACCATTCGTTATATCAGAGAGTAGAAAACAATCATTGGAAAGTTCACTCTCCGATGTTCTTGTAAAATTCACAGCTGCTTTGCTTTTAATTATATTACTAGAAGTTTTTATCAGTCCTACGAAAGAATCCTGAAAAATAAAATTTGGCATCATTAGTCATCAGGCAAATATTGAGAAAATTTCCAGCACAATCGAATAGTATATCTCTTCTGTAAACAGATTTCAAACCATCAGCTGGCGTTTGGGGGTGGGGAGGGGGAGAGGAAAAAACTAGTTCTGTGTTTTAAAAAGAAAAACTTTATTTTCTTAAAATGAGCAAAATTCTTCGAAAATTTTTGCAAAACAAGGCATTCCAAAGCTGAAATTTCATCATTTTTCACAATATTTTAGTGATCAAAGAAGTCCAGGATCTTCTGGGCTCCCTCCTAAATAAATCACTGATCACGCTGCATAGTTTCAATTTTTTCATCTAATTGAATTCATTTTCTATTTCATTGGGTACTGTTGACGGCTGTGTACGAATTGCGTCCCGAGCAAATTTACCCTTATTAGAAATAGGTGAATTGCGTCCCGATACCTTTGGGGTGAGGTACGAATTGCGTCCCGGTACCTTCGGGCCAATGTACGAATTGCGTCCCGGT